>JAMKCH010061550.1:0-103569 GCA_023653785.1 Ophioderma brevispina
GCCATCTTGTGACAGAACAAAAAAGGGACAACTTCGACGCACTTTGTAACAACATTAAAAGTGATGAAATTTTCAAAGATCTTCCATTTAAGAACATTACTCCCCACGTAAAAATGTTACGAACTGCGTTAAGCATTCTTGTGACAGAACAAAGAGGGACACCTTTGACGCACTTTGAAACAAAATCAAATTTGATGAAATTTTCGAAGCTCTACATTGAAGAACACTAACTCGACCCATACCAACTCGTCCATGTAGCAAATCGCCCATATTAATTCTTCCCAGTATTATTGACTCGCCCCATTTTGACTTGCCCATATCAACTCGCTCCATAACAACTCGCCCATTATTAGTTTGCCAATAGCAACTCTTCCAATACAATCTAGCCAGATACCAACTTTACCAAGTATTACCTCGCCCATTACCAAACCACCTCGTATCAAATCGTCACATGCTCACTTCAATCGCTCTATTATTAACACGCCAAGATCAAATCGCCGGATTTTAACTCCTTATATCAACTCGGCCGATACCAACCTGCCCAATTATTAACACCCCCATATCGAATCGCCTCTTATCAATTCGCCTAATTAAAAACTTCCCCATTTTAACTGGCCAATCATTAACTCACCACATAATCTCACCCCATATCTCTTGGCCCCAATATCACTTCGCTACCTTCATTCAGCCCACTCTATAGTTTGAAATATATCAAAAATCTTCGAAGACGATACAACTTCAGCAGCTCACTTTGTTACGAAATTGTTACAAAGTATGTTAAGCTGCTACTACTACTGCTGCTGCTCTATGGGGTAGTATACAAGACAACACACTGTAACTGAATCTTGATAAACCTTATGATTTAAGATTATGTTCGACAGACAAGCTTCAACTCAACTCATATCAACTAGGCCTACCACTTAACACTTACAAATACTTTAAATATCTATTCATGACGATACTTTAGCAATCAATACATTATGTAACAATAGTTACAAAACGAGTAAAACTGTTTTTGATACTGCTCTATGACAGTAAGTAAATGACAACCTTAACACACTGTAAATTGAATTACATGATCAATTTGTCCCATTATTAGCTCACTCCATTTCAACTTGCTCCATATCAAATCGCCCACCATATTTCAGCCCACTTTACTAACTAAAAGTTTTAAAAAGAGAGAACTTCAACGCACTATGTAACAAATGTGATACAAAGTGTATTGAGCTGCTGCTGCTACTCTATATCCCTAAAGTCCCTTTCTGTCGTATAGAGCAACAGACCCAATTCACATAGCAGGAACCTGTTATAACTGGTAGATGCTATTCAGCAGGTACCTGTTATAACTGACTCAATGTATACACTGCATACAGTGCTATACAGCAGGTACCAGTGGAACGGGCTACTGTACACGCGTATTTCCAACCCTGGACTTAGTAATGTTTCTCTTTACTCTAAAAAATATTGAAATACATTTATTTTAAAAAGTACATAGTTGGATTCGAACCTGTGATACCTGCATTATAAATCGATGCTCTTATCCACTACACTAGCGAGGGAGGATGTGGGAGATGATTGATTTTAATCCTACATAAGCTTTACGGAATAAAGCGATAATACTATTGTGATATGATAGCACCGTATGCAGTGTATACATTGAGTCAGTTATAACAGGTACCTGCTGAATAGCAATAGCATTTATCAGTTATAACAGGTTCCTGCTATGTGAATTGGGTGAGCAACAGTATGAGCTCAACCACTTTATGTCAATTTTATAACAAAGTGGTTTGCTGAAGTTATATTGTCATGGGAAGATATTTAAACTATTTTTAATTCATAAAGTGGGCTGAATTAAGGCGAGGCGAGTGGGTATGGGTTGAATTTAAGCAAACTGACGAAAATTGGCCTAAATCGTAAAGTTTTACAAGATTGAAGATTTTTTTATAACTCTCTATTGTATTACTTAGTGTAGTGCAGTTATTTACTGTCATATAGAGCTGCAGCAGCAGCTCAACGCAATTTGTAACAATTTTGTTACAAAGTGGGTTGAAGCTGTCCCTTTAAAAAAAATAACGTACTTTGTAACAATTATGTTGGATTGCTGAGATACATCGTCATGTGAAGATATTTAAAGTATTTTTAAGTTGTAAATTGGGTTGAGTTAACAATAAACTGCAGAAGGGGGCCTGCAAAGGGCCCATTTTTGGCTTTTCAGTCCGTGTATTTTAATGCTGCGATATATTTTGTTTATTTTTGTTGTATTTCTATGTTTTAGTTGCGCTTGCCTTGCCGCCCAAAAAGGGAAAAAATACATAGTGTCGTTTTTGCGTTACCGGAAGGCCCGTGACAAAATGGAAAAAACATAAGAGTTACTGTGATCTGATTTTCATCATGATAACTATAGTACATAAGCCGTGGAAAGAAAAGAAAGAAAGAACCTTCGACCCACTTGGCTTTTGAACGATCTATCGGCCGCCCCATATTGCAATTGTACTTCATTTCTCTCAAGTGGCCCTTCCAAGGATAATCCTAATCCGAGTTACTCGCTCGAGAAAATCGCAGTTCGTGGTTGTTACTTCATTGCGTAAAGATCGGGTCATTGGGAATCAGCACGCGATGAATGCTGCGACATTAATACTCAAACATATGACCCCGGTTTACATGGAAAACCGGTAAACACACCTGGGGGGATTCTTGGATTTGGTCGGGGGAAAAAACCCATGCTCGTTCCGAAAAAAAGAGGGACTAGCGCAAATGCGCGGGAAACCCTATCTGCTCTCTCCCCCCCCCCCCCCGCAGGGGTATCAAATTCACAATAATCAAGTCGTAGTCCCGCTAGGGGTACAAATTCAGTGTGATTGTGACTGTTCAATGATACAAACGAAAATAACCTAAACATATCAGCCAAAACTAACCAAAGTGATGTCTTTTTTCCCGACATTTAGACACAATTGCATTTTTCTTGTACATCTTTTGTAACACGGATTACGGGGGGGGCGGGGGGGTAGCCCGTGGTTACCGCCCCCTCGAGAATTCCGTTATATATAGCGCTCGATGCGTATGATTTTGATACAAAAAAGTAAGTACCAACATACCCCGTATGGCGTCAGAATGAAGTCATAAATCTACGATGCCATTTTCCACAGAAAATAGGTAAAATCAATTTTGCGCTAAAAAAAGTTAGGATATCGGATTTTCACGCTGTTTTCAGCTCTAAATGATGGTCAAATGGGCTAGTTGTATACAAATATACAGTTCTAGAGCCATACTGTGAATAATATTTTCAACAAAATGCACCATAAAATATCCTCTACCCTTACCCTTCCACTTTACGGCATACCCTAACACAGGGGAAGGTGCTACCTTCAATTTTTTTCGCCTGAAATATGACCAGAAAGATGAAGAATGATTGCCTAGAAGCTGTACATAACTGCAATGGCATTTTAGAAACACAGAGAAAATTCGGGGGGGGGGTAGGGGTAACCACCCCACCCCCTTGGTAAGATGAGGGATATTGTCTATTTTAAATCTGTATCTTTTTTCATGTTTGAGAGAACAGGTCCCGCATGGGGTTAATAATCTCACTGCAAATTATCTTCAATCTTCACTCAATTTTTATTTGTCATCATAGAATACAGCAAAAAACAATAAGATAATAATTATGTAAATAATGCGTACAGTGAAAAAAAGTAATTGTTTTCCAATATTAACCGGTAATAAAAAATATTTTGCATACAAGGAAAGATATTCATAATAATTTATGTGAAATTTCAAAAGAGGATTATATAGCTGGGATAATACTACTGAAAATTGGTCCCGTAAGAGGTTCACTTTCAGAACCCCTGGCGCGAGCAATGGGTGCCAAGAAATAATCCAAGACGGATACACCCCCCGTAGACAGCCGGAAACATGTTGTAATGCAATATAAATCGGATGGTGGAAATCGTTGTGCTTCCTTCTTCTCTTTATCACACGCATTAACGAAGTAAATAACCAAAACCAAATCTTGGAAAAGTACAGCATTAAATTTTATATTCATCATATCGCATTTCACTGTAAATTAATATTACAAACCATGTAACTTTAAAAAATATGAACGTCCAGAATTTATAAATATTTTCTATTTGGTTAGTGTGTTCAGTTATCCCTTACTGCCAAAGAACAGCAGCGCTTAATGCAATTTGTAAGAATGTGCTTACATAGTGGTTGTAACGTTGTCCCTTTTAAAACATTATCGCACTTTGTAACAGCTGATGCTGCAAAAATTGGGTTGCTTCAACACCGCTAACAAAAATAGAAAAGTGTTTAAAAATAATTGAATATGATAAAAATAATTAAAATTATTATTTACCATAGGTTTCTACATTGAACTGCGATATGTTGAAATTACAATGCTATACTTTCCAAGATTTTTTTTTATTTACTTCGTTTGTGTAACTTGGTGTATGCATTATGAAAATCAGAATCAGAATAACTCTATGAGTTTGTGTGTTTTTGTTTTCTTTTTGTCATGGGCATTTCCGGGGGCTCCTAGACCCATGCTAATTAACGCAAAAAAATAAATAAAACGGCCTCTAGCGGATCCATTTATGAAGGTTAGTATTAACTCAACCCAATTTACAACTTAAAAATACTTGAAATATCTTCCCATGTCGATGTACCTCAGCAACACAATTTGTAACAAAATTATTACAAAGTGTGTTAAAAATTTTTAGAAGGGTCAGCTTTAACCCACTATGTAACAAATTGTTACAAAGTGCATTAAGCTGCTGCTGTTCTAGGGAATAAATTGAACACGCTAACAAAATAGAAAAGTATTTTAAAAATCTTGCCATTTCATATTTCTGTTTAGTGTTACTTGTTTGGTAACATGTTATTTACCCAAGGTTTTTCACTGTGAACTATTATGTTATATTTTCCAAGAATTTTTCTTTCTATTGCTCATTTATATGTTTATGTCACTAGGTGTATGCATTATGAAAATCAGAATCACAATAAACTTCATTATTTTTTTTTCATTTTTGTCAATGGCACTTTCGGATGGCTTCTAGGGACCCATGCTAATTAACGCAAAAAATGACGCTATGGATTTCATTATTTTTGCGGCAATACAAAGCAACTAAAAATTAAACTAAATATATTGCAACGTTAAAATGCGCGAACCGAAAAGCCAAAATATGGGCCCCTAGCAGACCCCTTTACCCAGTTAAGTGTTAACTCAACCCACTTTACAACTTTAAAATAATTTTAATACCTTCCCATGACGAAAATTGTTACAAAGTGTGTTATTTTTTTTAAAGGGACAACTTCAACCCACTTTGTAACAAAATTGTTACAAATTGCGTTAAATTTGTTAGTGTGTTGAAGTTATCAATTACTGCCATATCCCTTAAAAACCCTAAATTCAATTTTTGCCATTTTTCAAAAATCACGGAGCGGACCCCTGCCTTCTATTTACAGGGAAAGGTTAGTACTCCTAGATCGAACAAAACAAATACCGCTAGCTCACTTTTGGGGGTTATCGCCAGGTTTCTAGTCATTTTCCTTTGGGGATGTAAGGGATATACTTCTCCATTGTTTTACATACTGTAGGAAGGTTATATCTTACTGCCATATAGAGCAGCAGCAACTTAACGCACTTTGTAACAATTTTGTTACAAAGTGAGTTGAAGTTGTCCCTTTTACAAATTCTAACGCACTTTGTAACATTTTTTGTTACAAAGTGGGTTACTGAAGTATATCGTCCTGGGGAGATATTAAAAACATTTTTAAGTTGTAAAGTGGCCCGAGTTTACACTTAACTACATAAGGGTCTCCAAGGGGACATTTTTTAAAAATAAATGGGTGAGTTAATAATTGGGCGACTGAAACGGAACGATTTGATACGAGGCTATTTCGTAATGGGCGAAGTAATACTTGCCGTAGTTGGTATCGGGCAAGTTGATATGGGAATAGTTGATATGGGCGAATTAATAATGGGGGCGAGTTTTGAAATGGGGCAGTTCGTAAATAGGGTTATATAATATTGGGGCGAGTTGTTAATGGGAGGAGTTTTATATGGAACGAATTAGTATGGGGCAATTTGTTATGGACGAGTTGGTATTGGGCGAGTTGATGCGGGGCGAGTTAGTGTTCTTTAATGGCCATCTTTGAGGATTTCGTCAAAATAGATTTTGTACAAAGTGCGTCGAAGTTGTCCTTTTTTGTGTTTTGTCAAAAGAGCTTAAAGCAGTTCGTACAATTTCGTGGGGAGTAATGTTTTTAAAGGAAAAATCTTTGAAAATTCATCACTTTTTAATTTTGTTATGAAGTGCGTCGAAGTGTCCCTTTTTTCTGTTCACAATAGGGATTAACGCAGTTCGTAACAATTTTGTGACAAGCTGCGTTTTTGTTATGAAGTGCGTGACAACACTTCCTGCATGTGGAGGCATGCTTTTCAAGAATGTCCAGGTACACGACGGCGTCATGTTACACTGGCACCACAAGTGACGATTTTTTTATGAATAAATGACTCCGATCCATCCATCATTAAGCCGCCACCACCTTGGGTCGATTCCTGCATACATCAATGGAGGTTCTCACCACGTAAGCGATGAACCTTTTGTCTTCCATCTGACGGTCAAGGATTGTAGCAGCTCTTTCAATAAGACAGTGTCCGAGCTGTAACTCATCTGTGCTCCTAGCCCAGCCCAACTTGCGGTGAACGGGTAGGTGTGGATCAGAGAAGGTGTGGATATTTGGTCATTCGTCTTGCTTGGTAACCATGTTGAAAACTTTCCTATTTACAGTTTGGCGGGAAACGTTGATTTCTCAGTGTCTCTCCACAAACGACGTAGACGACTCGTTGGCATTTTCCGGGATTACGGAACAGATAGGCAGTCGACGATATCTCGTAGGGTAGTTAACGGGGTCGTCTTGAAGATTTTCGTGGCCTAAAAACCCACCTCTCGATCGCGATATTCCAATGAAATCAGCAAATTTTGGCTATTTGGTCCCTTCCCGTCGAAGAGCAAGCACCCTTCGGTGTATTGACAAAGTCGTTGGACGAGGCATAGCCTAGGAAACCTGTGCGTCAGTTTTTGTTGTAAAGGTAACAACCAACTCTGAAAAATGTGGGCTCGTTGCACACATGCTTGAAGCAGGCAAAAGGAATAAACAACAGGCGTCTGGCCTTTATAGCTCCCAACAAAAGACATTCACTTCACCTGGGTAGTGGGGACTCATTATGTAATAATTCACCAACTCTAATACGATTACTGAGGCGTTCAAATAGAAATGCGTTAAGATTGGGCTTGAAAAAACAATATCCCGACTTTATGAGCAACAGTGTAGTTACTGAAAGACAGTCACAGTAATTGGAAATGGAATTTCAAGACATGATAATACATATGAAAGTACAAGGCTCGTTCACAAAGACCAATCATTAATGTTATGATGTTTCAAATCGTCGTCCGTTATTAAAGAGACACGAGGATATTTGCGCCCCGATTTTTTTTTCGAAACCGTTTTTTCCATATTTAGAATACTTACCGATGTTTTAAATCATACCTGACGTGAATTAACCTCAACCCTAAAAGGCCGGGGGCGGGGCGGAATCTCCCCGCCCCCCCTCGGTCCTTTTTTTTGTCGTAATCTCACCTATTTGTTATTTTTGCGCTCGATTTAAGACCATTTTGAACAAAATCGGACCTAGCTACGGTTATGACGCGGGGTTACGTAATCGCGCACTGCGTGCGAAGAAAAGCTATTTCCCATTGAAATTACACGGAACAGCAGAAATCCAGTTTTTGTGCTAAGGATACAGTTACACTATGTTTTATCTATTTATTTGATTTATTTATAGTAAGAGCATGTGCGCGCATACTTTGACACACATCATGACAAAAAATGCAACTTTTGCTTGAAAAAATGGCGAAAAACCATGAACTTTGCGTTATTTTTAGATTTTTTCGCATTTGTGCATGACGTCATGTTTGACGTCAATGTGACGTCATACAAGGTATTTTTTGGTATAATGGACTCGGGAGGGTCATAGCTATCCATTGGTACCACACATATGATAGTTCATCAATCCGTTTCCGAGATACTGGGGGCGGTGAGATGGGTCCAGAAAGCCCGGCTCTTTTAGGGTTAAAGCCGTCTTTATGTAATAAAACGATGATTTAGTATTTCCTGAGGTGCACGGCAGAAACAAATCAAAGCTTTAGCAGAAGGGTGATTTTTATCATGGCAAAATCTGTGGTCGTCGTCGGCGGTGGCGTCTGACCGTCTGTCTTCGCCTGTATCCGTCAGATCGTTGACCCACTCTAGATGACACTTGCACCACAAGACTCTCTCTTACCAATTTTCCGCTCTTATTCCCCAGGAATACTATGATTACTGAAAAGTCTCTCCTAACTTTCTCACTGAATTAAATCCACCAACTATGGTTCTTCCAGGGGATCTTGTGAGTTTTAACTTACAGTATTTTCTACTTGTTTGTCCAATAAATCTTTGAAACGTTCTCGGTAGGTGTTCAACAACCCATGGAGTGCAATTTAGAGAAAGTGTATCATCTTAAAATACCATCGTTTCCCTTAAACGTACACGCCGGTTTGTGCACCTACGTGTATGTATGAGTGAATATATTTACGTAGGTTCGTTTTTCTTTACAGACAGTTGATGAAATAAACGATTGGATTGGACAAAACCGAGACAAGGTGCTCAGTAATGTGGTATCCGTTGCACTTACACCAAAGAAATTTGAGAACAACGTTGAAGCAAACAGTCAACTAGACGTAACATTATATGGATGCCGTAAGATTGTGTTCTTGTTCTTTCTTTCTTGATCGTAGAACATAACCTATTTAGTTAAATATCCCTAGTGAGATTGAAAAATATTTTTGCGTATATCCATGTCTAAGCAAAGACACATTTACTGGGGCTTCCATTTAAAGAATCAACAGCTAATTGAAAAAAAAACAACAACATGTATTTCTTAATGAACGCTTTCACCATGTTCACTAGAACAATTGCAACAGACGCGCGTTATAGTCTTTTTCGCAAAATTCTTAATTTGTTACTCGTTAGTATATATAACGTTCACCTACGCGTTTCGTAGTATTTTACGCGTGCTTGAATTCCACTAATAATTAACAAATTATGAATTGTGTAAAGTTACGTTCACTGTTAGTAAATGTTTGAATCAAACACTGAAGCAATCAAATTCAACTAAACATTTTAGAAATCAATTTAAAAACAACTTATTTCTAAGTACGACTAATTTTGGGATATTCTGGAGCATAGAAGTCTTGTATTTTGAAAGTTTTTGATCATGATATGTTAAGGGGGTGGTCGCTTCTGGCCTTTTTGGCCTTTTGGAATTGGCCACCTCCTCCATAATTGTGTTTTTTAGAAATGTCTTTTGTGATTGTTGATGTGTATGATTTTTTTATATTATGGAAATAAAGTTGATTCTGATTCTGATTAGTTGCATTTTCTTTGCGATCAAATGGCCATATTTTGTCGAGTTTTAAAACCTGAAAGAAAACTGGACAAACGTACAAATACACCCTTCACTTCAAACCTTTTAATAACATGAAAAATATTATGAAGTATGATTTTAGACTGTTTAAAAATCCGTAAAATTTACTATATTGCAGTTCCCGAATGCATCCAGACTACCAGTAAATTACTGTAAATTTATAAAGAGTATAAAAGTATGTTTAATAATATTTTTCTGTTTGTCTGCCATTGTTTACTGCAAAGTATTATTGTGCCCTTGTTCGGTGTATATTTTATGCTGAAAATATTCTGTAATAATATCTATTTCACGTTAGAATCTAAGATAAGCCTGTGAAATTACGGCACTTTACCGTAATGTGTAAGGGACCAAATCAATACTCAACCGACGGGCATTTACCGGTTCCAGGCGGTTCATTTAATCCGCTCAATCTTCTGAATCCTTTAATCCGATTAAGTAATCCAGCAAACTCAATGGATTAATTGAACCGCGCGGAACCGGAAAACGCCCGCCAGTTGAGTATTGAATTCGTCCCTAAGTTTACAGTGATTACAGTGTACATAGTTTACTAAATTATTTCTGATTACATTTTACCAAAATAATGAGTAAATAATTTGTGTTTTACTCAAAATTAGGGTAAAAATTACCTTCAAATACATTACTCAATTATATCTAATTTGTTTTCGTTCACTCGCTTCGATCGGTTCAATGCTGTGCAACTTTCCTTCTAAATTATAATCACCTATAACAGAATATACTCGAGATCATGTAATTTTTTTTTTTTCAAATTTACACTTTACACTGTACCAACAAATACGGAGGTAGGTAGGTAGCACCACACATGATGATTCATCCCACCCGGCATTATTGCTAAATTCTTGCCATGAGCACGATGAATTTACTCGGAAAATTATTAAATTTGGCGTAATAGTTGAGTGAAATACAACACAACACGACGAATAAAGAGTTGTTTCAGAAGAACTGTGAAAAGGAGCAATGCGAAATGGGTTTTCTTTTAGTTTGGAAAATACGAAATGCGGCTTTTATTATTTTATTGCAATTTCGACCCACTTTTTTCGGCCGCGAAGCGTCCGAATTTTCTTTTTTCCCCTGATTTAAAAAAAAAATCAGGTGAGCAAGCGAGTAAAACCTAAAAAGAAACCAATAATGCGCTAAAAGCATAGTTTAAAGGCAATGCGCGCGATCCTCTGAGACAAACTTGTTTTTTGTTTGGCCTAAAGAGTAAAGAAAAATGTCCGTTGAACAGTAGATATTTAATTCTTTTGTAATCTATACGCTTCAATATGTAACATATTGCTTTGTTTCTTGCTGTGTCATCTTTTCAATTTACCATAATTCTGATAATATTTCTAGTACACTGTTGCTCATAAAGTTGGAAAAAAATATTTTTACAATTTTTTATTATTTATTTATTACAATTTAGAGGACCGAGACCTCAGAGGTATACCCAACAGTGGTAACCACTCTACAAGGGGTATACCTCGAAACTGACCAGAACGGCTTGGGACAATCAGGGGTAACCACCCTACTCTTCTCGAAACTGACTGTGATATACATGTACAGGTATGACTCTCTGTACATGGGACCGACGGCTTAACGTCCCCTCCGAAGGACGGGATATTCTCGTGGTTCATTTGCCCAAGTCCAAATGAACCACGGGGAGAGCGGAATTCTAGTGTTAATCAATAGTTCATATACAAATTAAATCCAGAATTTAGTACCCGATTAAATCCCAGCTAGTGGCCCTACCGGGGCTTGAACCGGGGACCTCCTGCACCAAAGGCGAATATCCTAACCAGTTGGCCACGCTCTCCCATGGAATGGTTCTTACATTGTGAGTTATTTATGATATCTAGGGTGTATATCGCCACACTACTTGATTGAGCAGTCTCTTCCGAACATATCACCATGAACGTAGTCCACAATTAACCCTTTGCAAACTGTGTCCTTAGCCTGAAAGGAAAATGGGTATTTGAACAGCAGATTTAAGGATTTTGTTACATTTTCAGTCAGTTTTACAAATAACACATGTTTGGGTGATTTCGTGCATCGAAATGTTCAATAACCCCCTCTGTCTCAAGAATTTGTCTCACTATAGCGGCCCTATGCGGCGTGGCTTTGTCGTCTTGCAGCCGTAAATTATTTGCATAAACCCTTCTTGCATGTGGGTTGATTCCTGAATACAGTTATCTTGGAGGTTCTCACCACGCAATCGACGAACCCTCTGTCTTCCATCTTGGCGGCCAAGGATGTAGCGCCACTCATCCATAAAGACAACATGTCGCCAGTGTCCAAGCTATAATCTCCTGTGCTCCCTAGCCCAGCGAAGTCGAGCAACTCTCTGGTGAACGGATAGGCGTGGACATTTTGGTCATTCGTCTTGCTCGGTAATCATGTAGAAGCAATCTCCGATTTACAGTTTGGTGGGAAACGTTGATTCCTTAGTATCTTCCCCACAAACGACGAAGACGACTCGTTGGCAATTTCTGGGATCTACGGCACAGATTAGACAGTCGGCGATCATCTCGTCTGGTAGTCAATCGTGGTCGCCCTGGATATTTTTTTCGTGGCCTCATATGACCCACCTCTCCATGATGTCTGAGGATTTTACAGACCGTACTCTGCGACCTCCCGAGGAAATCATTGACTTTGGCTTGTTTGTACCCTTCCCGTCGGAGTGCAAGCACAATGCCGTTGGACGAGGCATGGCCTAGGTAACAACCAACTCTGAAAAACGTGGGCTCGTTGTACACAGGCTTAAAGCAGGGACAAGGAACAAGCAACAGACGTCTGGCCTTTTATAGCTACCAGCAACAGGCGTTGTTACATAATTCAAAATTATGCATGCATTCACTCACCTGGATAGTGGGACTCATTATGTAATCATTCACCTACTCTAATATGATTACTGAGACGTTCAAATAGAAATACGTTTAAAGATTTGGTCTAAAAATATTTCAACTTTATGGGGAACAGTGTATTTAAACTCAAGAGATCATGTTGAAATTAAAGGTAAGAGACTGTCAAAATATGAAGTTCTATTTTGAAATGCCCATAATATATTCCAATACCATGGAAACTTCCAGATGTAAAGATAACGTTTTTTTTTTAAATTCTGACATCTAGCAGATAAATTAATCATGAAGAGCTAATAAATCAAAAATCACATTGGTAAATCTATACATGCTTCAGTCTATCGTAAATAATATCCTTTTATTTAAACTTTCCTCAAGCATATCCATTGTATGATCTTTGCAGCATGGAGTCGTGTAAAATAAGATTGAAAGTCCATTGCTAATTATTTTGTTTCTTTATATTTATCTTTGTCTTCGTAAAAATGTCATCTACCACATCTACGGATACCTTTATGTCAAGTATGATTTTTACTGCATGTCCATTATTTACCTTTCGATTACACGTGAAAAATATAAGAATTACATACACCCCACCACACATACAAGGAAACATGAAATAATGCTCTAGTGATTTTGGTTTGATGGTTTTGACTATTGGGCTCCATTTTTTTTTATATCGCCAGAAACCTATTTCTATGGGATACTACTACTATACCGCTACTACTACTACTACCGACTACTACTACTACTACTACTACTACTACTACTTCTACTTCTACTACTACTACTACTTCTACTACTACTACTACTACTACTACTACTACTACTACTACTACTACTACTACTACCACCACCACCACCAACACTACTCCTTCCTAACTTTCCTATTTTCATATATTTTTCTTAATTATTTGTAATTTATTTCAGCATGTGGTTTTTTGTGTTAATATAACACGCTTGGATGCGTTTTTTTAAATTAATTTAAAAACAGTTAACCTATGTCTTTAAGCCTACTGCACTTAACGATATGCGCAGGCTAAATTAGCTTTCCCCGAAAATAAAACAAACTTGTTGTAAATCACGTTTAACGTCTAAATTATATATATTCGAATAGTGTGCAGTGGTGATTGTCAATATATATAAAAAAAATAAAATATCTGGACATTAGCGACTTAGTTATTTTTTAGACGTAGAGATATGAAAATTTTTGTCCAAACCCCACCTTAATAGGGTCGAGGTTTATTTTAAGATGTTTCGTTTCCGTATGAAAAACGAAGCATACCTGCAATACATAAGAGTCAACTATTTGAACGTCGTGGATGTACGAGAGTTTGAATGGAGTGAAAAAGAAATTAACAATAATTTAGAGTAATTTGCATTGCAAACGTATGATTGAAAGTTTTTGTACAATTATTATATGATGTATAATAAGAGTACATTTCACTCTTTTAGAGAGCCTACAGGGCCCACTCTGAAAAGAATAAAACGTCATACCTTTTAAAGAGAATTTTGGATCAATTTTCTCTTCAAAATTTACAAATGATAGATTTTATTATTTTTTTTAATTATCAAGGGTAAATGTGACCAAACACATTCTTCGCAATGTTTGAAATTTCACGTCTTTTCGGCGTGGGCCCTGTAGTCACTCAAAAGAGTGCAGGCCCCTGTTATACCTAAAAGATTGAACATTGTCACTCTTTTACAGTTAAAGAGTGCGTGCCACGTCTCCTTAAAAGCAGGCCACTTACTGACGTTTTAATTACATGTGTGCGTATACTTACTACTAATATTAATCGAATTACCTTATTATAATTATGCCTGTATAATGGTCAACCCGGTCTCCTATAAAAAGCCTTGCACGTAATACGTTAATTCCATTGTGGCGTATACGAATAATAAAATTTTAATCAGAATTACACTTATTTATGATGTATAATGGTCAACACGTCTCCTATAAAAGCAGTGCCACGTAATACGTTAATTACTTGTGAGCGTTTACTTAATTAATAATTAATTATCGAATTTACCTTACACTGCTTTATAATGGTCAACACGGTCTCCTATAAATCAAGTGCCATTTACTACGTTAATTATTGGGTGCGTATAAGTACTATCATTATAATTGAATTACCGTACTCTGCATGATGGGTACGGGTTGGGTCAGGGTCAACACGCGTCCGGTGGAGTAAAACAGTGCACGTACTACGTTAATTACCATGTGTGCGTATGGTAATAATACATTATTAAATTCATAAATTTACACTTATTAGGCATATTTAAGTCAACACGATCTCCTATAACAGCAGTGCCCCTAGCTACGGTTGAATTACACTTTTTCGTATACGTATAATAATTAATTAATCAGAATTACCCTTATTATGCATTATAATGGTCAACACGTCTCCTATAAAAGCGTGCCACGTACTACAGTATTACTTGTGTGCGTATACGTAATAATAATTATTAATCAGAATTACACTTACTCTGCATGTATAATGGTCAACACGTCTCCTATAAAAGCAGTGCCACGTACTACGTTAATTACATGTGTGCGTATACGTAATAACAATTATTAATCAGAATTACACTTACTCTGCATGTATAATGGTCAACAGAGGCGAAACGTAAATATTTCGTAACCAAGTCTGTGGATTTCAGATTGTTTTTGTTTTGTTTTTATTCACCAAAAGTTGCGCAATCAAAAGGTAGATACAAAAAGTCCAAATTATTTTGCGTTCTAATCCGGGGTGACCGAATAAAGCCATAGTTTTATGCCCTCATACACGTAAGTGTTGATGAGACAAATTAACGTCTTAGTCACTGTATGATTATACCAATCGCTCGTATTAATTAACGTGCTTTGTTTTATAATAACAGCTGCTACTACCGCCACTGCCCCGCCGCAAACTACACCACCTCAACCGCCACCGCAACTATGGCATAATCTGCGGCTTTATCGTCATCAACCGTGTCAACCTCATTCGCAGTCACACGTAAGTTATAACAGTATGATAAATGTGAAATAAAACGGTAATAACCGTCAATATCTCAGCTTCCAGTGCAATACATATAGAAAAACACCCGGAAATAAATAGTACAAGCAGAATTTTTCAGGATAGTTTCCTGATGTTGTAAGGAGTAACATATCAAAAGCCCCCAAGAATCAGCTGTGTGCTATTTGAGAAATAAGGGGGTAAAGTTTGTTTGTACAGGGGTCAAATTCGAATTGCGTTCCAATGTATACCAACGTTTGTGTCATGTCATAAAGATTGCCGTGTCTGCTATTTAGATTATTGGAATATTAACTACATGGAAATACTTGTTCAAGGTCATACTGGGTGGGGGGGGGGTGTAAGGCTCAGAATGATCTGATCCTTTCCAAAAGTGTATGAAATTGTTCGTCTCATTATGAATCGAGTGCCCTATTCTTCACCTTTCCAGGACTATATCTCCTGCCACACTTTGTTTTTGATCAGATAGCGCATGAAATTATTGCAGTCTTATATTCACACATGCGGCAATTTGAGGGCACATGTGGTCCATGTAGTCCAGTGGCTAAAGCGCCCGCTAAAAGTTGTGGATTCGAGCACCGCTGAGGCCAATGTGTTTCGCCCTTAAATAAGGCGCTTTTTTTCTCCAATTACTTTGCTCTACCCAGGTGTGTGTGTAAATGGGTACCGGTGTAAAGAAACTGAGTGTCCCCCATGAGAGAGTGTCCTAGCTACCATAGCAACATGTACGGAATAAACCGTGACCGTGTATACGAGAATAGTGCTGAAACAAACGATGCATACAGCACTCAATGGCGAACACAATAGACAGATGGTGGTAGGACACTCAGTCACGCGGACACTGTAGCTTATGACACCGGCGTTATTCAATGTTGGGACGGTAACAAACTCGCTGTAGAGGAAGTGTGGCGATCCCACTACATCAACATTAAATGGTAGAACCTAGCCCAATCGCTTCAAAATAAAAGAGAGATGTGCACTCCGCGGGGCACTCCTTTCCTGTGTACACAGCTCCGTCCCCTATACATTCACCTTACAGCAAAGCTTAGAAGCGGTGAAGAATGTGAAAGAATAATTGCCTCCCTTCTATAGGAACCATACCTTTACACTGAATAAGTCTAGCAAAACAGTGGTCCTCAATTAAAGTTAAAATGTGCTAAAAACTAAGGGCCCAAGTACCCCAAGTATCCATAGATAAGGCTCGGTCTCGTAAGGCAATTATTTTCATGTAAAATGTGGTTACAATTCTTTATTTTTTTTTTAAATTTAATCTTCCTTTCAGGACCATGTAATAAGAACGTGACGCATCGTCTGGAAGAGAACTCCTTTACAGTCGATTTCACCAATGAAGAGGCTGAGAATTTCACCCACACAACGGTTTTTAATTACAAAGCGGACTCGGATGAGTTTATTAACATTAACATCAGTGGAGTTATACTCACTTCAGACCACGCAGGCCTTAATTTCAAATATAATGTGTGTTTTGCTGTTGGGGAAGATCTAGTCACTGAGTCATGCTATCCTGCGAGCGTAAGTGGTTGAGATCCTTTTACACACGTTTAGTGGATAAGGTGGAGGGAGCTCCTTACGGCGGCGCGGAAAGTATTTTCTCACGGTGTAGTCTGTGTCACAGACTGCGACAGATATTATCTAAATTGCTATTGCGTAAGAGACTAACGTTATGAGTTCCCCATTGAGAATGCGTGTAAACAAAACCTAATCTCAAATATCTTCGAAAAATGAAGGGGATCTATGGATGTTTTTGCATCAGAGGGTCAGAGATTTTGTTTTCTTAAGGGAATATCCCTCAGCTGGGTCTAAACCTTCGGAACCTTTTGAGAAAATTTAACATTTTTATCTGTGTTTTTTTACACACAATCTCTATGGGCACCGACGAGCACCGCGGCGCTACGTCACTAGGCTGGCAAATTTAACATGCACGCTCATACTTTCCGCACCGCCGTAATTACTCTTGGACTCCAGGATCCTGGAGCCCTCAAGTAAAATAATAACAACCTACGGTTTGAGAAAATGCAACTCTACCGTAACGCAGATATCGCGGAAAGATAAGATTCATTGATATGTTACTTAGATGTTGATGAGAAAAAAAACCTTCATGCGCTTGAGGGATTAACAGTTTTTACCCACCCAGATGTGTGACAAATCACGATTTATCCAATAGTCAATGACAAGAACCGAAGGATTTTTTCTAGGATTGCGTCGGCGCGGGAATCGAACTCACGACCTTCCGATCACGTGAGACAGATGCCCTATTCACTAGGTTACTGTTGTCTTATAAACATACCTCAAAGCTGGTTCCTAATGGTGAACAGTCGGGGTATACATCACACACAACTTTCAGTCCTGAAGACACTAGTACACGAAGTCATGTACTAGAATACGTGTACACACACACACTGGGGATTGAATTAATGATGCAATGGTTAACTGAATATATACGAAAGTAGAGGAATTAACAGTTTTAACACCTAGATATGTGACACATCACATAAACACTTGTTTATTTAATAAAACCACACAAATGTTTTGGTCTGGAAAACTGGAATTCAAAACCTCTCTTGTAAGAATCTCACTCATTACTCCTAATTTGATATAACAAAATTAAATTCCAGGCTTTAAATTTTAAAGCGTCGTATTTTCTAAGTCCTTTTATTTTCCTTTATAAGGATGCCGTGTAATGAAACTGAGAGTCCCCATGGCAGTGTCCGTGTGACTGAGTGTCCTACCACCCATCTGTCTACTGTGTTCTCCTTTGTGTGCTGTATGCATCATTTGTTTCAACACTGTAGCCAATAGCATCGTCTATAAGGTCTCGGTTTATTCCGTAAACATTTACGGAATAAACCGAGACCGTATAGACGAGCCTATTAAGTACAGTTTTGAAACAAATGATACATACAGCACACAATGGAGAACACAATCGACAGACGGGTGGTAGGACACTCAGTCACACGGACACTGCTATTCGTGATACCTCTATCAATTTCAAAGATTTTACTGTTGTTCCTTGTTATTGGTCTATACTAACTGCAGATTCATTTTTTGTCATCATTTTTTCTAGTACTTTGATTCAGGTAACATGGTTTACCAGACGATAGATTACGTAAGCGTTCATCTGTACGACGTCGAACCTTTTCCTAATGACAAAGTGACCTTTACAGTTGTACCTTATGGATGCGTCGGTAAGGTTCCATTACAAATTCAAATGGCAAAAAAAACGCTTCAAATACCAGGCAAAAATCTGCTAAAATAGAGTGATTGGTTATGTTGGCTATTGCTAATCTTTAGTGAAAATGGATTTGTATATCTGGGCATAATTTTTGTGTAAGTAAGAACGCAACGTTACCTGTCTATCCCCCCCCCTTGGAGTATTTGAAAATTCTTATCATTAAATTTAATTTTAATGTTAACACTTAAGTGACCAGGGGGGGTTCCTATGGACCCCAAAATTTGTTTTCGCGCTGGCCGCTTTACGCGTGAGATTTTTGCGCCAAATTTTTTTGTAATTGTCTGACTTTTAAATGCGATTCTTTTCATACCAAAAAATTAAAATCGGCCAAGCCGTTAATGAGTTAATTAGTGGGGGTCCAATGGACCCCCCCTTGGGCACTAACGGAAGTCATTTGAGAATATTTTTAAAAATAAGAATAAGAAACCGAGAACCAAAGCAAATTTTTTTTGCTGATATAAGTTCACACATACATGTAAGTAAATAATTATAAGTAACATTAAAAATAATTAACCCTTTATGTGCTGAAAACAATTTCGTTCTGGACGTTGCTAAACCGTTACTGTACAAAGTCTATGGGAAAATGACGTGTATTTTGCAACACCCGTTAAAAATACAGGATCCCTAAAACTGCAGGTTTTGTGTTAAATATATGTAATTTAAGTCTTCTAGAATAGATATCAACATAAAATAAGTTTTCAAAAAGTTTGATGTAAGCGCAAGGCTCATTTGAAATTTCCGTCTTTTTGTCCAATTTTCGTTTATGTTTTGAAAACAATGTTTTGCCCCTAATTGCAGCCCGACCGACCGAATACAAATTCATTTTTTTTAATTGCTGATTTGGGATTGTCTTAGAACTTCACATGTGGTATAAATTTTGTGCAAAAATTCCTCGGGAAAGTAGGTTCCTTAGTGTGGGGTCCCATGGAACCCCCCCCCCCCCCCTTGGGCACCACGGGAGTGAAAAACCATGGTTTTTTCTAGTGCTTACAATTTACCACAACGATAACCCAATTTTAAAATTGCAGACTACTGTTTCAGTTACCCAAATATCACTTTCTTAACTTTGTCCTTAAATATTCACAAATGTAGCAAGCACGCTAAAATACCTCATATAAACGACAAATCAGACCTTCTGGTACACCTTCCTTTTTACAAAAAAAACAGACGAGGCTGATAATAAAGGGCTGGATTCGAACAACTCCCAAAGTAACAACCAGGACATATAAACTCCACCAAGCGCGACAAAATCGTTAACTACGCCATTACGAAGTCTTATGCAGAAAATGGTGACACTAACGGATATGACACATTTTCACCCGATGTGGACGGCCAATTTAGAAGGTAAGGAAAAAAGAAATTCTCAAATATTTCGAGATTCTGAAACCAATAACAAATCATGAAATTTATGCCAAACTAGAAACATTGTGCCCTATATGTGTGAAAATTGCCCGCAATTTGTTTTCGTGAAAACTTTGAATTCAAATAGTAAATGTAGGCAAGCTATGCAATACCAGTGTTTTTATTGTTGGTCAATTCTAATAAGTACAAGCATTTAAATTATTAACATTATGAATGAGATTTTTGAGGGTTACCTAAGTGACAGTGGATGATTTCTGAGGATTTTAAAAAACGAATTTCTTCTCCCAATTTGCAACTGATTGGTTGTGGAACAACTACCAACCAAGAACGTTTCTAAGGTTATTGCGACCAAACGAGTTAAAAAACGAAAACCAAAAACTATGTGTAAACTTAAACGTAATAAGAATCAGAATTACAGTGGTGTACAGGGTGAGTTAAAAAGGGAAAAGGAAACATAGACACACCGGATATTGTTAACCAGTTTAGGAGCGCAGCATTATTTTTAAAGCAATATGTAGAGTATTGTTATAAACTCATTGTAAAAAAAGAGATCCAATTCCCTTGGTGTTTAAAATTATTCAATTTGCACTCGATCGTTTGTAGAAAATTTACCAAGACCAGTTTTGAAAGTTATTGGCAATACAAGAAAAAAAAAACGAAAACAAAAACTATTTTTTAGACTTTTTAAACACTATAAGAATCAGATTGCAAAAAATTAAGGTAACTTGTACAAAGAGCACATATACGGTAATTAATCCCTTGGCCCTAAACTTGATGTCGTTATTTGTCACTACTTTGGCAGGTGATAGCTGCCTTACATCCGAATTCAATCCACCACTAGATGACTGGAACAGGTTATATTTTCTACGAACGACCCTACGTCAAGTACATTCATCACCGTAGAGGGTTTTTCAATGAAATAAAAAACGGAGAAGAAACGCGGTTAAGTACATTAAGAAATTAGTAGGCAAAGTGTCTTTTTAAATTTGCTTCGAATAGCTGAATATCAGTATAGAAGTGAACAGTTGCCCGATATTTTACGCAGCGATACTAATAAAATATTTCTCCCCGAGACAGAACGGGCATCTTTTTGTGACATCTGTATATGATTTGCCATGCCTTTGTATTTTAAATTGATTTCCATAAAAAAAAAATGTTTGGGTTACTCCTGATGTATTTAAATGTTTCTCTTTCACAGATATCCATGATTGTTAATGGAGAGGCAACGTTTTACATAACATTACTCAATAGGGCCGATTTTAAAAATACAACAAATGTGAAGATATGCATCGACAAAACAAAACAAATACGATTGGGAGGACTGACCGCTACCTTTAACATAACATATATTGGATGCGCCCCTCGTATGTATTTAATACACGATTTCTTGATTCTTTGTTATATGTTGAAATTATACCTTCTACTGCATGTACTATTTCTACTACAACTAATCAATTCAAATTCTTACATTCATAATTCCCGCATATATCGTCAGCCGTGTCACATAGTGACGATTTCACATTTTGGCCTTCTGGAGAAATTTGGCATATACATTTGTTTTTGGCTACTCTACAAATTCACCAAATGTTTAACCTCAAAGTAGCCTAATTAGTAAATTTTAATTACAAAACAATAAAGACGTATTTGTAAAACCTTAAATTATTCTATTCTGCGTAGGCCCAAAGCATCGTATCAGCGTTTTGAAGTATTCGCCGTAAAAACGGTTGCACATAGGGACGTATTCTTCAGTATACGATAGAGTTGCTATTTTGGCGTTTATACATAGTGACGTATTTGCGCAAATGCGTCACTCGCGACGTATTAGTATGACGTATTTGTTATATGCACTTTGAACTTGGTATTTGTCATTTTCATATAGAAAGGTCTTTTATTTAACGTCATTTTTCGCTTATCTAGATACATTTGATGTGTACTAGTTAAATATATTTCGACAACTTTCCATTAACTTTTAATTGAAATGTGTTTTAATTAGAGAACAAAGGTATATGTAACGAGACTTTCGAACTTTTGTAACAGAATCATTAACCAATATTCCGACCCGATTATATTTAAGCACCCATCACTACGACATCGCCCACAACTACTACGTCACCCACCACTACGACATCGCCCACGACTACTACGTCACCCACCACTACGACATCGCCCACAACTACTACGTCACCCACCACTACGACATCGCCCACAACTACTACGTCACCCACCACAACGACATCGCCCACAACTACTACGTCACCCACCACAACGACATCGCCCACAACTACTACGTCACCCACCACTACGACATCACCTACTACTACATGTAAGTTTTCAATTTATAGTACATAATGCACCTTTGAAATCAAATTTCCGTCGTTATATTTCATAACCCAACTCTAAAAGTAAGGAACGAATAAGGGATTACTCTCATATATTGAGTAAGATCTTCTTGAAAGGGAAGTGTGAACTTTACGCAAAGTTCGGTAAGATTTAACTATATTTGACTCTATAACTTTAATCCAACCACATAATAGTCTTCTCCTTTCTCGATTTAACGGTTGCATAATAAGCTGGAAGTTCGTTCTTTTGGTTAGTTTTTTAATTATTTTCCATATTTACTGTTGGGTTTTTAGACGTAAGCAATTTGATCAATAACTATTAAAATTGATTTATCGTCGCTGAAATTGCTATTTGATGAATTTTCGTCTATATTATTATAATTATGTTATTATTATATTATTATTAATGTAATCGTTTGTGTGACATTGTTCTCTATTTGATTTTCATATTTAACTGTTTCACCATGGTCCGTGGAAATCCAAATCAATCTTGCGCAGTCGACGTTGTAAGTAAGTTATGTTAAAAATCATATGTTGGTAATCTAAAGTTTGTAATTCATTCTTATTCAGGATACGTAAATGTTAATTCAGATGCAATAGGCACCATGCACCTGCCCCATGAGTATATTTTATTCAACTTTAAACACTGAACTAATATAAGAATTTTTTCATGTATCGGCCACTCATCCAGTACCGGGAGAGTATGGACTTGTTTTACATCCAGAATCGAAACTCTCATTTCTTAAGCAGACAGGAACACTGGTGGTGTTTTAAATTTTGGGTCCATGTTATCTTCTTTCAGTTTCAAAACTTTAAAAATGAAGTTATTATACATGTTACAATTTAACTAAGAAAGTGAACATTGCGAACACAAAAAATGTAATAAGATAAAACGAATGTTACTAAAGCCGAAAATTCTTTCACGTTTCCTTACCTATACCCGTAATTTGTTTGAAAAAGTTACATAAACCAGTAGTACACAATTCTTCAAAATCGGCCATTGAAACGCCTGCAGCAGGATAGGTATGGGTAAACACCCAATGCAAAGATTGCAGAGTTATAATCTAATTAGGAGTAGTTAGATTATTTACGACTTTGTGCGCTAAGGGGAAAATGTGCTTCTACGCCAATAATATTTAGTAAATTAACTGAAATAGGAAATTAACTTTTCAATAAAATATTAAACACTTAAGTCTATAAGGGGGCGCTCCACTGTGGACCCAACAGTGTGTTTTTGCACGCTTGTTTTGCCAAAATTTATGTAATTGCCTACGTATCAGTTGCGCATTCATTTTGGTGGAAATAAATCAAATGCGGCCATGGCATTTTTATGCTAATTAGCATAAATGCGCATTTTGGTTGCTCTATTCAAACATTTGTCCATTTGAAATAGTATGGGAGTAAATTTTTTCCCATGTTATTGGATGCAAGTAAGTGTATCGATTTCCTCCTATTAGATCCTTATGGAAAGTCACTTTTCCTTTATATGGCCGTGTTTAATGTACTCATTAATGATTCGAGGTTATGCGAAAAATACAATGGCAAGTGGTTTTCAAGGGGGGATTCCAACGTGGACCCCGCTTATACACTAACGCAAGAGCTTATTACACTTATGTAAAGAAAAAATTTTTCATCGCATCTTATTATAGTTTTCATTCAAAACGCAATTCTGAATGAAACATAACATTCTTCTATCAAACATGGACAGTATTTTCAATACGATCGGAAGCTTGTTGCTCCACGTGCACGTGATAGTTTTTTCTTAGGGTTGATTGCGATTTTTAAAGGTTCATAACTCAATCGCTAATAGTCTCGTCCCAGAACCCAGTTTACCGGAAGTGGTCGAAATTTTGTCTATCCGAAGAAAAAGAAAATATTTTTTTCATTTAACCCTGTGAAAGGATGTGGTTTGGAAGTTATGGGCGAAAATCGACCATCACCCGTGTTAAAAAATTACCCAAACACTAATCATCTGGTGTTGGGTACAATATTTTGCAGAATAAGTTTTTTTTCTCCGCCAACCCCATTGCCGCAGATCATTTTTTGTTTTACAAATGTGACATCCCAACCGTAATACGTGGGAGGTTATGGGTGAATCGTGTAAGGATTTTTTTTTCCTACGTGATGTGCAGTATGCAAGGACCCAATGTATTGAAATATAATGACAACTGTATTTACTGTTCCTTTCTCAGAAATGACTTTATGTTAATATGATTAACCTTGCGTTAAGTGCAAAGTATCTTTTAGTATAGTCATCTTATCATTTTATAATTTTTTAATATTCTTTAGCTCCAACTACTACCATGGATTCAACCACATCATCACCAACTACCACCGCACCAATAACCCAAACTACGGCCGACTACAACATCCCCGACCATAACTATATATGACAATTGCACCTCCTACGACAACAACCAATTTGCCGACTACAACCACGTATCCGACTACAATCATTTATACGACTCCGTCCCCCACTACAACAGTAAAACCTTGCTTTGACTTGCTGAATGATCTGGAAAACGTATTGGCATCAGAAAGGATAGACGATAAAGAAACGGATGGCCCAGGATATGCTCTTGATTTCAGAACCCCAGGTGATTACGGGGAAAAGATTCGCCTCTGTGCTGTTTTCAGTGAACGTGTTGCTCTGTCAGAGGTGGAGATTACGTCCGACGATTTTGGCGAGACCCCTACATGGACTCTCGAGGTTGAAGAGATAGACCCAGACACGGGTACTCGAGACACCAGAACTGTCATAAACGTAAGACATTCCATTCAAATGTTCAACTTCGGTGACCTGATTCATCGTAGAGTGTAACAGTTACTAAACTGTGGTAAAGGAGAGCGCGAGAAATATTATTTAAAGTAAATCCTGAATAATTATTATCAACATCAATATTTCAATAACTTCTGAAACAAAAACGGGAATTTAACACAACCCGTAATGAATACAAAATAATAGGTGCTACTTTTCATTTAGAAATGTTGCTGGTCGTCTAGGAGCCGATATTCAAAGTACTGTTTCCCCTACATTTGTGTGCGTGCGCGTAAATCCTTCCCCATTGATCATGAACACTGAATTAAGATTTGCCTTTCCGTGGTTGATTATGGCTTTGTCAAACGTTCAGGGTAAGCCGTCACTTTAACGCCCACTGACCGAAGAAAGTACATAAATATCAACAATTCTTGTTTGTTTTTATCATTATTGTTATTATAGGAAACAACGACCTCAATATTTGGGTATGAATACGAACTTGCAGTGGGTGTTGTAGAAGCATGTGTGTATTACCAACCCGACCAAGCAGACTATTTACGAGTTAATATCATCACCTACCGTTGTTTTTATGACTGTGAAGATGATCGAACGCATTAAGCCATCTTATAGCTACTCAGAAAACAGGTGACGGACAAGTGGTTGACAACATACATCTCAGTAATGTAGTCCACTGTTGAAGCGGCAACGGCATCTTTGCGAAAAAAGAAGTTTTGGAACATGCACGAAAATCTGTTTAAAAAGCCTATCAGTCACCTTGCCGTTTAAAACCAGAATCACTTTCTTTGTAACCGGTGGAGACGTTCGGAGTGTCTTATAGCGTTATAGGAGATAGTTTAGGCCCAGGGTCGGACTCGCTTTTATACTGGGACTGGGATAATTGAAGTAAGTGCAAGTTCCTAATTACCGGTGATATGTACGATAGACTACTTATTACTAAGTCCACTTAACAATTATACTTAACGAACACTAAGAATTGTCAACATATGAAATTAATTGAATCTTAATTTGGCGTAATTTGTCTTCACTCTTCGATGAGATACCACCACATGAATAATACCTTTAAGGCAAAGCAGCGCTGAATTGAAAGCTTCGCATCAATAAAGTCATCATCTTATATTGAAATTGTATATAGAAAAGCACAAATCCAGGTTACTCTCTTTATTTCTATTATTATTGCTTTCTTCAGTCCAACATGCTACGCCACAACCTTGGCGCTTAAAGAATGGCAATATTCCTAAAACCTTGGAAGTATGCTCACAGATTCAAATTCCACCGTGAAGCTCTCACAATTCGAGTGGGAAATTTACGGATGTGTTGGTAGGTATTTGTTTTTAACTATGAAACAATTTATTTAACCACACCATCCTCTGAAAGCGGCTATGGTGTGCACAAAGTATAGAAAATCATTCAGTCATGTTTTTTCATGCGCATGGAAATCTATCAAGCAATTTTTGGAACCCATGCGGCCCCGTGCTCGTCCCATAGTAGGAGAGTGTTAGATCATTTCCAAAATACGAAAGTGCTACAGCAACAGGTGAAATGTCTAGAAAGGGGGAAAGCCCGCAACATTTAGACAAGAAAGGATTGGATCGAACTGAACTTGAAAGCAGATTTGCCAATGCTAAGAACTGGTGCAGACTGTACATTCCATAGTGGCTTTAGTGCCACTGTAAAACGAGCCTCGACCTTTTGCCCACCCTACGCATCATTGTGACATGAATCCATTAGTTTGATCGTATGTAAACGATCCCCCACTTCACAGGCACCATCCAATCACTGATCAAGACTGCTAGGGAATGAATTGATTACACACACACTGTGTGCAGAAGAACATTGGCGAGTATGGCCTGTTTTTAACACATGTTGGAAGCCTTGTTTGAAATGAATCGTTTCGGATATTTTTCAGTAACGTATTCAAGCCAAATTACAACAACCACCTTAAAAAATAGAGATTATCTTGGTTGTCAGCTTCTACAAGATTATAGTCTAACCGTTTGTCCATGCGCTTTCTCCTTGAATCTCACAGAAATCACTGTGATTTTTGGACATAGAGTTAGCTTATACCCAACCAAAATACCACTCTTTAATAAATGACAAACCATTTCGGATTTTTCTGAATGTCTATCATAATAACATTCACACATGGTTATTGATGATAATATATTCTACAATTAACTTCTACGAGAAAACCCTTGAGCACCTTCCGCAAACGACGGAGTTTTCTCATGTCCTATGCGTTACGCACAAGCAGCGTGACAGGTCATAGGCCTATTGAATGAACTGTGTGCACAGTGAATATAGGGAAAATGGACAGTAACTGCAAGATGCTGTGCGATGTCTGAAGTTACCTTAGGCGTGGGAACACGAACCTGCAGCTGCTATTATTATTTATTCAACAAGACTTTTTCCAGAAATGCCCCCGACTAACATACCACTCCCGGTACCCCCACCACAACGACCTTACCCACCACAACTACGGACGGTCGCCCACCACACCTAACAACAACAATCACCCACCACAACTCGTCACCCACCACACTACGTCGCCCACCACAACTACGTCACCGACCACAACTACTTCACCCACTACAACTACTACGTCACCCACCACCACTTCGTCACCTACAACTTGTAAGTTTAAACCTAAATGGTTTATCGCATATTATGGGTCCCGGTGTCTGTTTTTTTTATATTTGTCTAACTTGATTGCAACATTGTCGACTTGTTGCATATTCCCAATATTTGTGTCACCGGTTGGTATCAAAGATACCTTGTGCTCAGATCTCACCGAATAAGATAAACATTACAAATCAGTTTTAACTTTCATAATATTAAAAAAAAAAACAAAAAAAAAAACAGTAATTTTATTATCTTGTTTTAAAAAAAATAATTTGCAAAAAAACTTTTTTTTTCGTTTTGGCCAAAAAAAAAAAAAAAATCGAGCTATGTTCCCTCCTCAATAACCGTACTTTAACAGTTGCCACCATTACTAAATTGAGCCCAGTATACTTTACGTGTGTGCGCACTACGCTTCAAGTCCAGTCCAGATGTTATTTGCGGTTTGTTTCACAGTTTAGGTATTCACAGTTCGGAGATTTATCAATTGTCTTCGTCTCAAGCATTCTGACGTACCTTGGTCGATGCTTTACTGCAAACCATTATCGTATAATGATGGGTAGATTTGTCAACGTTATAGAAACTGAGTTCAGTGTGGTTACAGCAAAGTAAGAGATAATTGGTGCACTGTCGCTAAAATTCACTGTAACAGCATACTACCAACCACAAAAGGTGATCCAAACAAAGAAGGTGGCTACAGATTAAATAGACATATACCAAAATGTCCAATAACCTCTGTAGTCCCAATAACATATAGCTTTAATATAATCATTTACGGGATAATGCTTATTTCTCTACTTTGAAAAGTATTTTCATGAAAATATTTTGGTTTGGTCCAATTTCCAAAAAACAGCTTAAAACTTTCTTAAATGAATTCTCAAACACACCAAATTAATATAGGATGTTAAACTTACGTTTGAAATCCAAAATGAAAACTGACCTGCAAGAGGGTAGGTCTTCATCCAGCCAAGAGTCAATTTCTGGCATGACGCTGCAGACTTCATGTTGTGCTCCTCGCCATAATTTAAAATGCCTGTTTGTCACACGGTGAGCGCTTGGTACATATATGTTTGAGTAGAACTACACAACTGGACCTAAATAACTATTTTTGGCCCTGTAGTCTGATGGTAAGCACTTGCTACTTCCAAGTAGCCCCTATACCCCTGGACATACACAACTTTAGGCGCACGCACAATATATTTTAGTCATGCATGCAAATGTGCAGGCTTAGATGAAGTTGCAGAACTTCTTTCTACATCTGCCTACCTCAATGACAAAATTGCAAGTGAGTTCAAAATAACCCACTCATACCAGTCTCACTGAACCCTCTTTCTTACATGATACAAATAAATACCTGCATAGTTCTGGCTAATGTCCAACTGCATTATTCCATTGCCATATCTATATATTTTCAAAAGTAAAAAAGGATCCTTCTAGAGGCTCCTAACCTGGCTGACTCAAACCTATGGTCAATACATCTCGTCTGCCTCCCAGTTCCCCTTTTATTTCAATATCCAATATAGGCAATAACGTTTGCCTTAAATGAAATGAAAACGTTAGATATTCCAATCACTTGTTGCAATAAGCCTATTATTATATCTTTAAAACCACGAATAGCACAAACTACAACCACATCTCCGACTACCACAACATCGCCAACTACAACCACATCGCCGACTACAACTACATCGCCAACTACAACCACATCGCCGACTACCACTACATCGCCAACTACAACTACATCGCCAACTACAACTACATCGCCAACTACAACCACATCGCCGACCACCACTTCTTCGCCAACTACAACCACATCGCCGACTACAACTACTTCGCCAACTACAACCACATCCCCTACCACAACATTGCCTACAACGACAGTAAAACCTTGTTATGAGCTGTTGGATGATCTTCCAAACGTAGTGGTCTCCAGGTATGTAGACAATGAAGATATGATAGATGTGCCAGGATATACTCTAAATTTCAACCTCCCTGACAAATACGGCGATAAGATACATCTATGTGTTGTTTTTGATGACCGTGTTGATTTGACAGAGGTGGAAATTACCAATGATGGAGAAGAAACGCTAACCTGGACTCTTCAGGTGGAAACAATAAATACAGACACAGGGAAGACAGATCGTTTGGGCAACATCACAGGGGTAAGATATTATTTTTTTTTTACTTTTTATGGTAATAACCTGCTAAAAACACACAGGTTCATTATACTTAAAAGAACCGAATGATATACTAGCTTGTAAATATCTAAATGAGAATGTGATTCACAGCCTCCTCTGATTTATCTAAATACGATTTTTATATATATATATAACTACAATTATTACAATTTTTCTTCATTATTCTCTGAATCATTAACTAAACAAGTTACCAAATTCACGGAATCCTTATCTAATGCTTGGCAAACCTTTGTATTGTTTGGTTTACACTTTATTTGTTAAATTTACATTTCTAGACCCAGAACCAACCTGATTTTGTTGAGACCAGCGACGCGCTCAAAGTTGGTAAATCCCATTAAAAGAGTCCAAAGATTTTTTTAATAAGAACAAATGGCTGAATCGCTGACTGAGTTCAAACATTTGCTGTAACAACCTTTAGCCAGCTAATTACTGCTGTAATACGCATATTGTTTGTTCAACTACGTTTGGCTTGCTTTTGTAAAGCGCCCTGTACTTTGTAGATTGCGGATAATCCATTTCATGCCCTTCTGATAATATTGAAGAACGGCCATATTTAAAACGCGTACATAATATAATATTTGGTTTGGAATGGACTAAATTTGGGTGTTAGATAACAGGTCAGGAAGGGAATAAATTTGGGTGTTACATATCAATGCGTATACCTCTTGCAAGGTTATCACTCTTTGTGCAGAGGGACTATTATAATATTAACTTTGGAATAATCCTTCTTTGCACAGGAATGGAATAAATTTGGGTATTACATAACAATGCTTAAACCTCTTGCAAGATTATCATTCTTTGTGCAGAGGGAATAACGAACCCTCGTATAAATACTCCCATTCATATGTATTAAACGAAACTGAGAGAGTCCAAGCTACTATGTCCACACATAAAGTAATAAACAGTGACCTTGTAGACCAGTTCTGGTTTTTTTTTTCACTGCCATATTGTTGCCAACATCCGTTCTGTCCGTCTGCACCCACTTGTCTCGTAGGTATTGTTTCACTTCTTTACGTCATGTCAATCCTGTTTTTGTGTTGTTGTGGTTGGTTTTGCGTTACTTATTCTTAGACTTTGTTAGCATGTAACTTTAATTCTGGGTGACCTAAAATATCTAGAGCTCTGCCTCCATTTGGTTTGCCCTCCATCTTATTACTTGCTTTGTATTTCTAATTCGGATTGATGGAAAAATAAACTGCCTAAACTGAACACTGAAGGTTTATAGTCAGACTTGTCTCTGTACTCGAGGAACAGATACTCGACTCGAGTAACGAGTGACAATTGTGTACTCGTACTCGACTCAGACGGGTACTCGTACTCATACTAGTATACAGGTATAAGTATTAAAGATCGTACTCATTCTCGTACTCGTGATTTAAACATTTGCTGTACTCATATTCATACTCAGAAACAAAATTTGTACTCGTACTAGGGTCAAATACTTATTCATACTCGTATCAGGGGAAAGTCTCACACACAACAAAAATAAGTAAGGCATGCATTTATTGCTGGAATGGGAAATTTCAACAAGGATTTTGTAAGAAAATTATAAATATAAAATAAATATGTAAGAATGGTGATAGTTACGCAAACATGATTTTCACCCAAATTGCGTTTGTAAAAATTAGGTTTATGATTCAGACAAACTCTAAATCATTTTTTGTTTTTGTTCAGTAAGCATCAAATATTTGAGAAATATTAACAAACAAATTTTCAGTGGGGATATAACTTGATATACTACCAATGCACCTTTCCATGACAACTTTACCCCGACTCAGTTGACCCTTACTTTTGCCATGTAGGATAGCATAAATGTTGGCAAATGTTGACATAAATGGTACACCCATCAAAACGACATGTTGCTGAAATGCAGACTAGACGAGATTCTCAAAAAAGATGCTGAATTAAGGAAGTACAGGCATTTTTAGTAGAAGCGTTTCAACAACTTTTTCTAAGACTGATTTTTTGTGCTGATTACGAAAATTCCGGTTGCTTTGGCTGAATTTGAGTTGGGGTTGTAATCTATGGTGGCAAAAAAAAAACGGTTACAAACACTCTTCAAATCTCCCATTTTCCTATTTGCTGGGAACTCACTACATATTAAAAAGGGAAATGCACAGATTATATTTTTCTTTGGTGTCAACCTGCGAGAAGTAAAAAGAGAAACCAATATATGGTAGGTGGAATGTTGTAGGTGGAATATGCCTAATGGAATATCATGGATATATGGAATATGCAATCAACAACCAGATGTATTATGAAAAGAATCAGAGAGCATTGGTTCATGGGAAGGACTTGCATTTCTTTCTTGAACTAATTAATTGAAAGAGCTGAAGATGTGTTAGACATTATCAGTGGTCAAATACTATTTCTTTTATCAGTACTTTAAAATACATTGTATTTCTGCAAAAATAAGGTTTAAAATAATATATCCAGCAATGCTATTTTATGGGGTAATGATATGGCGCAATAGGAACTTTAGCAGAGGTCTGTTCGTTAGAATGAATAACAAGCTGGAATATTTATTTGACTGACATTCAAAACGATTTCATTGGAAACAGATTAATAAAATTAGGTGAATCGGTGAATAATAGTTAAAAATGTATGTAGAACTTGCTTAACTTAGTCACAAGTTGATTAAGGAGTCATGCAATTTTCACCCGTTGGAATAAGGAATCGAGACATGAGTTGATTTGAAAAAAGTAAGTATAATAACTCAAATTTTATGTTAAGTTTCGAGAAAGCTGTATATGTTTCTTGGTTCGAAAGACCTCTATAGATTGTTGAATCTAAAAAAAAGCGTTCTACATTAGTTTGGAAATATGGAACTAAATTGTGATAACTTTTTTATGTTCAAACAGATAGATAGAGTTCAAACCAAGGGATATGCTTACTTCAATTTTTCGTTTATATAATATAATTACCGTAATGAAACTTTCTGGAACAGATGAATGGAACTTTTGTAAATGTACTGAGATTCTGACTATTTTTGCATGTGTTCTAGGAAATATATATTTGAAACCAGTTTAAGGGTTGTAGATTCATTGATAAACCGTTCCTTGGAAGTAAGTTCAGAAAAGATGGTTGGAACATCGAGAAAACGAATGTGATTTAAATAACATTTTAATAAAATTTTGCATCATATTTGCTCCATAAATGAAGAATGATATAAAATGGAAACAAATCACTTTTTCCTGTTTTCTAATTGTTTCAATTAAAGATTCAAAAATTAGTCCGACTGTACAAAAAACAAAGAAACGAATACTTGAAATACCTGAAACATTGTGGAATGTAATCAAACTTACTTGAAATTTGAAGTAAGTAATGCGATTATCTATTAGTGTTGAATTTGTGAATTGTTAAGGAAAAATTACGCAGACAACTTAATAAATGCAGACGTTATCTCTTTGGGTTTAAAGATTAAAAAACATATGAGTACTTTTACAGTGACAGTGTCAGCACTTAAAGATCTCTTATTCATTGGCTTTGTCGAAAGGTTAGACCATAAAGTTTCTGGTAGTCTTATTTTACTGAAATTGGGGGAAGGCCGATCTCATTTTTGGAATGTACGGTTGATAACTAGTCTCAAAGTAAACCCGAAAGGATAAATAGCATTAATGGCCCATATTTTCCTTTCACTTAATTATGAAATAACAGTAATTTCTGCTTTGGGAATATTATCTAATGGACTTTTTAAATGCATTGTAAGTCCTTTCGAAAGAGAAAGACAACTCATATAGGTCAACCAGATCCAGGCATTCTACTCTATAATTTACTTGCATACAATAAAATCATGGACATATGAACATTAATACTTCCTCTTGTATCTATCCAAGTACAAGGAAATGAAAATCATGTAGTAAAGAAAACTCATAAAAGGAGCTTCTTAAAACCTTGTCAGTCTTTGGATTGGCTTCAAAAAGTACTTTTATGATGCTGACGACTAGTAGCAAACGAATACCTCACCTTTTGACATTCAGTGATAATATTTGTATTTTGGTGGGACGCATTTTGTAAAAAATTTTGATCCCTTGACTCAACGCCAGGAAGTTAACTGGCATACCAAATATAAGTCGAGGAAAGTTGTATCAAACACCTATCCTAAAACCAGGTAGTGAAGTAATTTTTTACAATCCGGTTTAGACTTATACATTAGGTCTGTGGTATTTTAGCGGCCATTTTGAAATTTAATCCACATTTACCCTTGGGTTACAAAATTAAGCTGAGAAGTTGATGTAATAATACCACCATATACTCACTTCAAGAGACAGTAGTTTAAAACACTGAATATTGGGGATTGTACGGCTAAAGTTACGGGTAAGTTTGTATGATATTTTGGCAGGTCATCTTGAATGTGGTCCAATTTGTTCACCGTGAGAGGCTTAGATTTTATATAAGGAATTATTGTTAATGTTTAGTAGCAAAAAGTAGGTAGAAGAGTCGGTTTAATGTTATAAATTGTGGAAAATTACGAATTTATATCCTGTCACATTGATTTTAAGTGGGATTGTGGCGGCCGGCCATTTTGAATTTCTTAAATTTCGACCCAGTGCCTAAAAAGACAGCAAAGGCAACGGCATTTGCGTGATCAGCATAAAAATCAGTCTAGAAAACATGTTTTTCATGCTTTACTAAAAAATGCCTTCAGAATTTTCTTTTCATGAATCTCGTCTTGTCTACTAAAAGCGGCACTGGCACATTTTCACCAAAATATGAAATGCAATTTCTTCAATTTACTGTCAAGATGAATGGTCTAGGCCATGGGAAGAACCAAGAGATCTATATTTTACACATCAAAATAACATACCCAAAAGAAAGGACAGGATATGAGATAAAGACATCCAGGGTAATTTGTAGGCATTTTTTAAGTTTTCCATAAATCTTTAATCAACAAAGGTGTATATTACATGAATATTTTTGACTCGCACGCACTGATATTAAAACCACAAAGGTTATAGACCGATCAAACAGTGTGCATAGCGTGGGAAACATGCATACGGCGTGCGTGTTCTTGTGTTAAACGCCATTTTCGTCGTCTGCTGAATTTACCCATAAGGAAGCTGATTTGGTCTTAATCATTTCGGGTGAGGGCTTTTGTATATAAAAGCCTTACAACCATGCAAAAATATCGACTTTGAACAATCTTGAGGGCGCACTATTTTTCAAATGTGCCAGTGTCTCTTCATAGGCCATGGTGTGTTCAGAAACACTTGTAGCTATTTTGGGGATACATGTTTCATATTTTTTAATCTGGACAAAGTAATTCTGGACCAGTGTCCACAAAATATGAACACACAATTTCCAAAATCTGACAACAAACCTTAGAAATTGTATGTATATATCAAATTATATAATTCCCGGTTCGTACCATAGCATGTTACATATTAGCTTATAGTCAAATTGTGTGGATCAAAAGATTCAACGAATTTTGCGTTTCAAGGGGGGGGGGGTTATAATTGGGGTTTAATCAGCTATTTAATGATGCCCGATGCACATAATCTAGGTATACATGCAGGTACGGGTATGGGTAGGGGTATGAGACCATTCTTGCAGGTATGGGTAGGGGTATGACACATGACTACAGGATGGGTAGATGCCATGCCATGATGGCTACAGGTATGGGTATGGTATGTGACTATATGGGTATGGGTCCAGCATGTGACCAAATCATGGTATGAATATGAGTTAAGGTACGAGACTACGGGTACAGGTACGCGATTTTATACCCGGTTATGGGTACATGTGCAACATGTACTACACAGTAGGCATGCTTGAGTAAGATGACTGCATGTGCCTTTGACAGTTCATCCAAGATCCTTGCTTTGTAATACGTGGGTGGGACAACTGCCAAAACTAGTATTTCCATGTAAATAACTGAACTTGTTTATGTCTAAAGAAAATCTACCCCAATTTTCAGGTAAATTACACAGGTTCAATTATACATCGATCTCAAATTTTGGTGGAGGACTTGTACGTCACCATCATTGTTATCGTCATTGCCTTCATTGTCATTATTGTCATCTTCATAATCAACAATATTACAAATCTGCAATTTTGCACAGTACTCATACTCGTACTCAGGCATAAGTACTCGTACTCATACTCAGGATTTAAAATTTTGCTGTACTCCTACTCTTACTCGTATTCAGGTCCAAATACTTAAACTCGTACTCATACTCAAGGTCAAGTACTCGTACTCATACTCGTAGTCAGGAAAAGTACTCATACTACAAGTCTGGGTATAGTGCAAAAATTAATAATGCGTGCAGTAAGCAATAACGTGTTGTCCGACTAGACGTGTTGTCCTATTCGGGAGGTCGCGGGTTCGAATCCCGGCAGGGTCATAGCAAAACGTTACAAATTTTACCAACAACGTTCTTGTAGGGCGCTCATTTAAAAGAATGGAGTAGATAAGTGAACATGCTGAGCTACCACTTAGACTAGCTTAGGCTGCATATTAAACTGTGGCCTAGGGTTATAGAACCGGAGCCGCCGCCCTATGCGCCATTCGGCGCGGGAAGGATTTCAACTTTAAATAATAAAAAAATGGAGAGCACATAGGTAGGACCCTATATCACAGGTACGCTGTAATCGATCACACCGTTTCTACCTACAAATGGCTAGCCATGCAAAGGTGAATCAGGAAATCCTCAGTGAGGTACTTTTGTATTATTATTATTATTTTTATAGGGCGCGTGCACTGAATGTCAATTGGTAAACTTGGCCAGACCCCGGGGCCAGACCTGTCATCCAGAGCATCCGTGCATGCGGATAATATGATATGATACCTGCTCCTGGTTCACCTGAACATTCAGATATTTCTGCAGGTGACTATTCTGTATTATTGTAGGCCGATCGTTATTTAGAATGTTTATGTTGTCGTCAATGTCCGTGTGCGTGTTTTAGACGCTTATGACATTGAAATGACTAGCGGTCAACGACTATTGTAGTTGTGTTATTGTGGTGATTCGAAAATTGTAGGATATGTAGAACGTGTAGTGGTTGAAATTCCTGTGAAAGAAAAAGACGTTTTTCTTTTGTACTTTTATTCATAAAAAAAGTCGTCAAAACTACAAGCACGTCCGTATGTGTATTACTCAGCACAAACCCACACCGCGTCCTTATCAATACATCTTGCCCGCCAGATTCACCCGTTGCCAACTCGACCATAGCCTGGGTAAGCATCAAGCTTTAGTGTGGAGGTGTGAAATGCTGAACGAGTTGAGACTTTAGAAATGCCTTCACTTAGTGAACTACTTTCGATAATTCTGATCGGGTAAACTTTCAAGACATTTTGTTTTCTATTCAACAGCCTACAACAGAAACAGTGGTTGGGATGTATAAACTAGCTGTCAGTGTTATAGGAGCATGTGTGATAATTGACAATCCTGATCGAAATACTCCCTTACAAGTCAATGTCACTTACCGCGGATGTGGTAAGTTGTTTTGTTGTAAAGTTATATTGACCTTGATTGCATATATTCGTATTTCTTATTCGGTCGTTTGGCTATATAAACACAGACACACACATACATACATACATACATACATACATACATACATACATACATACATACATACATACATACATACATACATACATACATACATACATACATACATACGTGCATCAAATATCCCTCATGTCAATCAATTTTTTCCCTTAGACAAAACACATGTTTGAGGACAGTTTAGTGTCGCAAGTTGATGAAGCTCAAGTTCATGACTTGCTGGCCACTATAAAATATGCTTGAATACATTTAAAGCAGATCATAAAACTTAAAAAAACACGACAAAAACGTTTCAAATTGTATTATTGTTAAAACGGTTAAAATAATGAGTGTGACTGCGAGTAGTTATGCTTGTTTTAACGGGATGTGTCATGAATCGGTAGGAATATTGTTGACGGCGAACTGATGATAGCGTCATTACATGATTTTCAATGGACATGACCACCAATTTTAGTCCTTCAAAGCAAACAAAAAAATCAGATCATTTTAAAAACATCATGTTACAATAATTCTTTTCACCACGGAAGATGTAATGGCGCAGTCACTGCTTAACATCTCGAGTGCGGCGATAATCAATATAATGGGGCGTATGCATAAAAAATAGTAAATACTTATAGTGAATAGTAAAAGTAAAAGCATTTGTTTGTCAAGTAAAAGTAAAAGTAAAAGCATATGCTAGATTTGGTATGCATAACCTTTACCTTTTACTTCGTAGTAAATGCTAGTACTTGCCTAGTATTTACTTATGAATTCAGTAAAGACTATAGAACCCTTGCACAAAAGGCCATTCAAATCATATAGATGTCCTTGAGATATGCTTCACCAGTTATCTAACAGACTTTTCATATGCCACAGCTGTATTGACAATTATGTTTCTTTTTGGTATGCCTTGTGCATTGTATGTGGAGGACCAACCTCACAAAGATTTGAATTAATAACCTTTCCTGTAATTTCACTAACAATAAATGAACACAGAATGCATTATACGTGTAACTCTGCCATTTTGCATGTAGGTGTTATGTTATCGACACATATGTATTAGTATACGGCCAAGGTAGCTCTGTAGCTACCTTGGAATTTTCAAGCATCTACTAGGAAAACTCTAGTAAATACTTGGTTTATGCATATCAATGGAAGTATTTACTACTTTTCAAGTAAAAGGTTGTTGAGCAAATGCTAGTAGTAAAAGCTGTTAGTAAAAGCTTCTACTACATTTTATGCATATACATTGAAGTAAATACTTACATTTTTAAGTAAATAGTATTTACTACGTTTTATGCATACGGGCCATTATGTACACACCAATTTGCTGGCCTCTTTAAACCTTTGATTTCGTTCAATCTTTTTTCAGAACACGCTTGCGACTATGACTTATCTGAAATTTATCAGCTGGAGGCAAGTCAGAAAATTGTTGGGGGAGAAAGTGTTGACAACAATACGTTTCCAGTGGATGTTACCAAGATAAACAGCGGCAACGAAGTCTGTTTACAAACTATCTTCAGTCAACCAGTAGCGCTTAACCACTTCACATTCTTTATTGGTGGTGCAGACGGAGCCGAAATTACCTATTATGTCAAAGGAGAACGTATTGGAGCAGCAACTGAGACATTTCATCCTTCACAAACTCGAACAATTAACGTAAATGATTGGTTACGATTTTCTTTATTATGTTACACGTTTGCCTTATCTATATTTTTTGCTGTTTGTTTCTTTTGTTCTTTAATTTAGAGCTTTGTCTATCTTATTTGTGTGTTGTTTCTTTCTTTTTTCTTATTTCTTTCTTAACGCCTCCTTATCCTTAAAGCGGCACTGGCATATTTTTCCACAAAATATGATTGTTTTTTTCAATTTTGCTCTCAAAAGTGATAGTCTATGGCAATTGGAAGAATAAGATACATTTACCAACATACAAAATAACATACTCAAAAACGAATAAATAAGATGTTCAAGACATCCAGGTAATTCGTAGGCTAACTTGTAAGTTTTTCCATAACTTTTAATCACCAGTAAGGTATAATCACATGAATTTCATAAGACTCGTACTCATTGATATTAAAACCACAAGGGTCACAGACCGGTTAAAAACAGGGTGCATGCCGATGGAAACATACATACGGACGGCGCGCGTGTTTCTTTTGCTGTTTTACACAACATTTATATATACCAAACATCGTTCCATTTACCCATAAGGACGCTGATTTGGGTCTTTAATCATTTCAGAGGAGGCTAACTGTTAAATTTAAGCTTACAACTAATGGCAAAAATATCAATTTTGAAAATCTTGAGGGCGCACTATTTTTCAAATTGCCAGTGTCTCTTTAAATTGGGTAGGATATTTTGGTGGTTACAATTTAAAGGAAGTTGATATCAACTAAACTTAAAGTCCGATTTCAGAGATTTCCCGACGAAGGGTCGCCCTCAATTTCCAAACCAATTGTGTTTTATCTTGCATATACCATAATGCTTGTTCCATACAAAATACTGTGTGAAATACTAAGCTAAATCGAAGCACAAACTTGTTATAAATTTCCGATCCGGAATTTTTGTTATAGCCCTGTATCCTATTGCAACGGTTGTACTGTACTAATGTGTACGGCATGAAAACGTAAAATCCGACTCATCTCTAAACTTTGGAATTAAGCACTTTTAGGTAGTGAGTATTTTGTCTAGTGTATCTTTTTGTAGATTACTACAGAGATTTCCGAAATCTCTGAGTCAACCTGTAACCACGGTGTGTGAAACAATGTGTGAAAACTTAAAACCAGGTCAAAAGGAAATCTCAATCCGTTCATCTGTATACCTCTGATGAAAGATGCAAGAGCACAACCGGCTCTTATTTCTGGGCCTGGTGCAATTCTTAGAGCCAATTATTAAATTTTAATAATATTTGAGGATATCTTTTAAATTTTCTTCTCGCAGGGGAGTCAATCGTGCACCACGAATTTGATCCACGGTGTCAGGACGTTTCACACACTCGAAACCTCTTCCTCACGGGGTCTAATATGCCATCGACTTTTCTTATATACCTGAAGATTTATGGCTGTGTAGGTAAGGTCCATTTGCTTCATAGCTTAGTGGCTCTCTAGTTTTGCCGCTATTGTTGTTTTGTATTTTTTTTTAATTAAAGAGACCACCAGTGATTCTGCAATTTTTTTACAAACTTGGTAAGAAGGAAGAAAATATCAGTACTGAAGAGAATATCAGTACTTTTTGGGTACTCTCAATCCTGGGACTAACATAATAAGAGGGATATGAAGCTCCATATTCAATATGTGTTTATTTTTTTATATTCACATATGCCTCGGCTAGTGTATCATAACTTTGTGCTCAAACTACATTTTTATAATGCATGTTAGAGTTGATATATTGGTGTATACTTCTTGCTTACAATATACAACGTTGATTATTTAATTTGTTTGATGTATTGTGCAGTTTTGGGAATTAAATTACAAAATTAAAAGTTTCAGAAATTAAATTCGGTTTCCTGAAAATTGTTATTTTTTGTAAAAATCAAGCCGAAGCACACCCTAACGATGTATTTGTGTGTGCTTCCTATACCTCTATAACTATAAGTATATTCTTCCCAGCTCAATCACTCTGTAATCAGTTCCTGTGTAAAATGGCGTTCAAGATTTTTAATTTTTTCACGAAGTTATTTGGAGACGTTAACTTAAATTTGTGTATGTAGATAAGAATGTGTGTGTGAGAGGGTATTTGATATCTGAAAATATATATCCTTTTGGTATATATCTTTCTTTCTTTGTGGGGACATTTAAAAGAATCAAGTCCAAAGAAGTTAATAGTTATTAGTTCTTAGAGTGAGCCCGTCACCCTAATTTCACTTTAACGGAATAAAATGAGCCATTATATGTAAATTTTAAGGATGTCTTTATTCCGTTAGAAATAATCCGTAACTCAGTTTTCTTTGTGTGTGTGTGTGTGTGTGTGTGTGTGTGTGTGTGTGCGCGCGAGCGCGTGTGTGTTTGTATGCGCCATATAACGACTAAGGTGTTCACTCCTGGTTAAAAGTAATTCATAATGTACAATCTCTCGTCACCCTTATCCACGCATTACTGTGTAGGATGTTATCAATTCCCCTCCCATTTTTCCACCCATTATCAGTTTCACAGCCTCTTCGTTCCTCAGCGTCTTGCCTTCATTGTATCACTACAATTTGGATACTTGTTTTTTTAACGTTCCACCTTTATATCTATTTAACGCAAATTTGCTTTTTCCCTCTTTCAGAAGTTCCACCTACCACTACGTCGCCTACAACAACCGGTAAGTAAGGCTTTGAACTCCTTAATTTTGAGGACAGTTTAGATATATCCTTATGACTACTTTCCAGTTTAAAGTTAGAATTTGGTACATGTATAATTCAGAGGTCGAAGTGTCAACTGAATTGTGTTGTTTTGTTCTGTAATACACTTGACTATTGACTATTATGAGAATGAAGCCTAGGTACCTCGGCAACCTTTATCATATTATATCGTCTCGAGTCTTTCAAACAGACCAATCAACATTTGGACGACATTGATTTTTTGCATACTATTATAATTAATCAAGAGCTCTTTTCATATACCATTTATTGAGGGAAAATAACATTCAAATTTGTAGATATAATGGTTTTGAATTTGAAATCATACCCAAGCACCAAATAAAAGTCAAAACAGACCAATCTGCATTCGTCTGTTTGCTGTACCTAAAAACCACATTATGGCAGCTTATAAACATCTTGACCTCTATCTGAGATGATTTTGCCACACTGCAAAAATATTGTCAATTTTTGCGGGGGGGGGGGGTAGGACACGACTTGCTGGATTTGGGCATTGGGGATTTCCAAACGGTGATTTGGAGAACTGTTACGTGCATTTACTATGGCAATCTCTGCCTCAGTGACATTACAAAATCAACTCTTAAACCTTACTTCAAAAGATCTTAGTAATATCATGATAATTTAAAAAAAATATTAACATCAAAATCCGTCGAGGTTAGTGGATTATCCTCGCTGCAAAACAGTGTAATTTCCAATAACGGTCATTTAAGATTTGAATATTCGTGACCAGGCCTAGTCTTTAGTCAAGTCTGTATGTAACCGTTCGATATGCGTAAGAGCGCCCCCCTACGGTAAGTCTTTGAAAAAGACTAGCACCCGGAAGTTGATGCCGTTTTGAATTTGCTGTTGCTGTTAGGTTGGCATGTCCTACCCCCCTGAATTTTTGTAGTATTTTAAAGGTAGCATTTCTGTCAATTACTGTAAAAATACATCATACTGTAAAAATTTGAACAAAACGCTTTAAAACATATATATTTGGTAAGTTATTACAGAGATTGTGAATATGTAGAGAATAAGAAAGCACTGACGAACACCCTAACTTAGTAGATTTATCCACAAATGTCAACCACATTTTACGGTGCATGACAGTAAAATTGACAGTTTGTTGTAATGCATCAAACTGTAAAATATACACTGAGTTGGAATGGAGACCTGTAGAAGCTGTAGTTTTATGTGATTTTGTTGGCAGAATTGTTGCCACGATTTTTCTATACGGTTATACAGTATTTTCTTTTCCTGTAAAATTTAGTGCTTACAGTATACTTCTAAATTCTTTTAAATTTAGTCGTAATAGGCCTGGAAAATTGGCCATAAAAATAGAGTATTTTGCTGGTTATTTCGTCAAATAGAAGACGTAAGTAGTGGTAATAGGTTTAAATAAAAATATGTATTTCTGTGGTGTTTACCATGTAAGATGTCGTTTTGATTCTCTAAGCCTAAGTTTGTCAATTTCGAATCGCGCTGGTTGATTTTGTTTACATTCAGAGGTCTTTCTTTTTTGTAATGATAATGATACAACTATACTTTTTATGAGAAAAATTCCTAGAACTATAAATGTGGTATGATACGAAAATCTATTGAAGGTGCAACACAATTTAACCCTCCTCTTACCAAGCTTTTTTTGTAACACGGTTTACCAGGGGGGGGGGAATTCGTTACAAAGCACTCGATGCTTATGATTTTGATACCAATGAATAGCTATGGTCCTCCTCTTTCCATTGATACCAAAATAAGTACCAACATACCTAGTATGGCGTCAAAATGACGTTATCAAGTCCGCGAGTCGGCAAAATTGGCATTTTCCACAGAAAATAGGCGAAAATCCAATTTTGCGCTAAAAGACGTAGTAATATCGGATTTTCATCCGGTTTCAGCTCTAAATGATGGCAATTGGCTAGTTTTACATAAACATAGAATTTTAGAGCCATACTGTGCATAATATTTTCAAAAATGCACCATAAAATATCCCCCCATACCCTTCGACTTTGACGGCATACCCTAACCCCGGTGAAGGTGCTACCTTAGCATTTTTTTTTGCTAAAATGACCGGAAAGGATGAGAGAACGATTACCTAGAAGCTTTTTACGAACGTTTTTGGCTTTTTAGCGCACCAGAGCGAAGTTCACTGGGGGGGGGGTGTGGGCCTGGTAAGGCGAGGGTTAAGATAGTATCCTAATTACATTTCGGGGACGAAGGCACCAGGAAACGAATGCAATTCGACGGTTTGAATGATCTATTACTACACAAAAACGAGTAATTGTGACTCGTAAATCATAATTGTAAATACTCAAATCAATGGTTTTTATAGTACACAAATTTACATAATAAAGGTTAAAATTGTCACAAATACCCATGTTTCTTTTGAGAAATGCTAACGCCACAAGCATACATGTATTAAATTACGGTAAATTGCGCAAAACAAATAGTAATATTACTCATTTTACAGTTGTTGCTGCATGTAACTTAATTGACTGACGAAGTTGTAATTCTTGATACTTCTAAGTAAATTGGACTAACTAGATAATTTTTTGTTTACTTAATAAATAAGCGCAGTAAAGTAGTGTGTTTTGAGTACATGTAGAAAAAAATAAAGTTGTACTGATTAAAACATGAAATTATTGAATTTTATTGAGTAGATACAGGAAATTATTTTCTTAGTGTACCCTTTTAATATAGGTTTTCCCATTTTAAAACATTTTTTCATTATATTTCATATCTCGTTAAGTTGTTTTTTTGTCCCAAGAAAACCGAAATGTGTAAATTATGTTAAAAATTGTATCAATGAAACTGATCAATACAATTGACCTTATTTTTGTTATGTAATTTCCCCAAAATCAATTTAATTTCGTCGTATCCTTGGCTCATCATCTGAATTTCACTTTTAGCTCAGTATTTCGTCTCGTGTGCAGTATGTATAGGCCATGATTAAAAGGTAACATCAGCAACATTTTTCACATTAGTTCTGTCTTTTCCTTTTTATATACCAAGCACAGAGAATACTGAGCAAGATTTTTAAAAAATAAAAAAATAAAGAAATAAAACGATGATAAAAATAAAAGCAAAGAAAGAAGAATGAGGTGAAAGAAAGTAAAATGAAATGAAACAAATGAGGTGAAACAAATAGAAAAATGTATATTGATTCAATTATTTGTTTCCATTGTAAATTTTACTGTATTTTGTTTGCAGAATTCTAATGTAAAATGTACAGTATTTTTACAGTGTAGTAATTTTAATGCAAAGCTGGTCGAAAAACATTTTGGTTTTGACGAAAATGTGTGAAAATAAAGCTCATTTCATTGATCACAATATAATTGACCAAAGACGAAATGTTTTTAAACAAACGCACATTTACGTTTTCTTTGGACGAAAGACGACTTAACGAGATATGAAATACAACGAAATATGTTTTAAAGTAACTGGGAAAACACACACACACACACACACACATATATATATATATACATACATATATATATATATATATATATATATATATATTATTGTATTTTGTTTGCAAAATTGCTGGTAGGACTCTAATGTAAAATGTACGGTATTTTTACAGTGTAGTAATTTTAATGCAAATCTGGTCGAAAAACATACAGTTTATATGGAAATAAATTCTAATTACAAAATAAACAATTTAGAAACCTCACTAGTCCTCTATTTTCATTGCACATTATTTTGCGACACCTAAGAAAATCGTACCAAGGCATAGCCATTTCTAGCGCCCTCCACAGACAAAAGTACGTAAAATCATGGTTCAACGTTCAATACCACGTCTGAGGCGATCGATCGACTCTTTAAATTTGACAAGGAAAACAAAGGATACTTGAATGGAAAGCGTACTCAAAATAAGGAACGTTTATAATCAAGAATGTCCACAATGTAAAAAAATAAGCAAAAGTTATGCCCTGAAGGTTCTATTCCTCTTGGTGCCTTTTAGTTTGAAAAGTACCACGATAATATTTCTATAAATATGAACTAAATATTGTACAAACGTGTACAAAGTAAAAATATCCTATTATGAAATACAGAAGAACGTCGATTTTAAATAGTAACATATAGCTTCCTCAACGGCATCATTATCAAAAACGTAGACTTTCCATGTTTTACATCCATTTAGTAGAAGGTTTGTCACTTAAAACGCGCTTAGTTACATTTGCAAAAAATGTTTACAATATTTACTTTAAGGTATAAAATAAAAGTTTGATTAGTACTAAACTGTTATTTCTTTACCAATGTTGTAAATATCAACATGACCAAGAGATGTTTGGCTTAGGGCCAAAATCGTATTACTTTTATGAATCGCATAATTTATTTATAGGTTGTGCGTTAATTCCGAATCCCCATTTCGAAGAACACGGAAAATAATAATTTGTAGCAATGTTATTGATGAAGTTTTAATATACATGTACTTGTCGTTGCTGTTGTTGTTTTTGTTGTTCTAATATTCTAATAATGCTTATTATATTTTTAAAACTCAAAATAGTACAAACTACAACGACATCCCCGACTACCACTTCTCCGCCAACTACAACCACATCGCCGACTACCACTACATCGCCAACTACAACCACATCGCCGACCACCACTACTCCGCCAACTACAACCACATCGCCCACCACTACTACTTCGCCAACTACAACCACATCGCCGACTACAACTACTTCGCCAACTACAACCACATCTCCCACCACAACATTCCCTACAACTACAGTAAAACCTTGTTATGAGCTGTTAGATGATCTTCCAAACGTAGTGGTCTCCAAGTATGTAGACGATGATGATATGACAGATGTGCCAGGATATACTCTAAATTTCAACCTCCCTGACAAATACAGCGATAAGATACATCTGTGTGTTGTTTTTGATGGCCGTGTTGATTTGACAGAGGTGAAAATTACCAATGATGGAGAAGAAACGCTAACCTGGACTCTCGAGGTGGAAACAATAAATACAGACACGGGAAAAACAGATGTTTTGGGCAATATCACAGGGGTAAGATATTTTTTTAACTCTTTTTATGGTAATGATCTGTTGAAAATCGCATACGTTCATTGCTTAAAAGAACCAAATGATATACAAGCTTGTAGTAAATATCTTAATGGGAATTCCGTGATCCACAGCCTCCAATTCCAAGTTTCTAGTATTTAATGTCTAGTTTAGTATTATTCTAATGTAGGTATATTATAAGTTTAATCTATCGCTCGTTTGCCAACCCATCTCCTGTGAGCTCAATCGCCAGAGCACTATGCTAGTAATACAGAGTTTGTTGGTGCGACTCCGGCCAAGTGCATATTATTAGCGTTCCAATGCATCTGCTTCTATGGGGGGGGGGCTAGTGGAGATAAAACGTGTTTTATGTTTCTGGGGAGGGGGGAAACGTAAGATTCAATGGATTGTGGTAGTCTGAAGGTCATAGGTACCAATATGTGATAGCTGGTTTATCAAAATAATTGAAATAAAACGCTTCCTAAGTTGTTCCATGTTGACTGGAATTGAGCTGCAAGATTTTGTAACATTTCATCGCTAAAAGTGCTTCTACTTAGGAAACTCCTTGTGATAAATCTGATTGTGTAAACGTTTTAGTCATTTTTTTTTTCTATTCAACAGCCTACAACGGAAGCAGTGGTCGGGATGTATAAACTAGCTGTCAGTGCTATAGGAGCATGCGTGATAATTGACAATCCCAATCGAAATACTCCTTTACAAGTCAATGTCACTTACCGCGGATGTGGTAAGTTTTGTTGTATACTTGTATTGACCTTGATTGCATGTATTCGTATTCATATTCGGTCATTTGACTATAAAACACACATACGCACATGCATATATACATACACACACACACACACACATACATACATACGTACGTACATACATACATACATACATACATCCTTGCAAGAGCTACATTGTTGGAGTTTTACTGAAAAATCTCTTAAAAAGACACTTTTTATACATTTTTTCAGAAAAATACACTTTTTCAAAACTATATAAGGAAGAATTTCAAACCTATATAGTTTTGAGATTTTTCTCTTAAAAAGACTTAGACATTTTTTTAGATTTTTTCAGTTTTTTTCATTTTTTTTTCTAGTTTTTCTCACTTTTCTTAGCCAAGAGGATTGCGCCGCAGGCCTATATAGTTACTAAACTAGAAAAATCCTCTTTTCTACTCTTTTACGGAATAAACCTCAATACTAGATTACAGTTTATTCCGTTATAGGACAATTCGTAACATAGTAACTCTAGTAAAAAAAACTCCCACAATGTAAGAAAAGTACTCCCACAATGTAAAATACTCCCACAATGTCTCTTTATACTTAAAAATACTCCCACAGTGTATCTCTAGTAAGACCATACATACATACATACATACATACATACATACATACATACATACAAACATACATACATAAAAGGCTTCGAAATAAGAAAAAATATGAACGGGTCCATGGGAGCCTCAACTTTGAAAATTTCCGAGTCCTCACTAATTTTCAAGGGGTCCCGTAACAGGATAGCAGTTGGGAATCAGGAAGTTGATCGCTTTTTTAACGAGTCCACGGGACCCTTAAGGTAAACAAGTTAAGGATCCTCGTCTTATTTTGTGGGTATTTGAAGCGAGAAAGCGCCTTATTTCTAACGCTGCATACATAAACAGACCCAAAAAGTAACTCCCCACCCCTGATATTTTTCTGTCAAGTTCAAACGATACATCTAATTATACATTATGGGATATAATTGGAAGCGCTGTTTATTTACACGTATTTTGACACCTCATTTGTGGTGATTGGTGGAGTATTATTGAAGTTATGCCCACTTGACCGAACCCACCCCAGGATTTAAAAGTTGCAGTAAACCTTATAGAGAATGAGAATTAGTCATGCAGAGAAGAAGATGATTGCATTGCTTTCAATCTGTAACAGTATGATTGTCAATAGGATTTACTGCAACTTTTAAATCCTGGGGTGGGTTCGGTCAAGTGAGCCTAACTTCAACAATACTCCATCGATCGCCACAAATGAGATGTCAAAATAGTGTAAATAAACACTGCTTCTAATTATATCCCATAATGTTTAATAAGATGTATCGTTTGAACTTGACAGACAAATTTCAGGGGTGGGGAGTTACTTTTTTGGGTGTGTTTATATACAGACAGACAGACAGATATACAGGCGTACATCACCCTAGACAAAACACCTGTTTAGTGTTGCAAGTTGCTGGCCTCTATAAATGTGCTTGAATACATATAAAGCAGATCATAAAACTTTTAAAAAAAAGACAAAAACGTTTCAAATTGTATTATTGTTAAAACGGTTAAAAAAAAATAATGAGTGTGACTGCGAGTAGTTATGCTTGTTTTAACGGGATGTGTCAGAAATCGGAGTATATTGACGGCGAACTGATGATAGCGTCATTACACGATTTTCAATGGACATGACCGCCAATTTTAGTCCTTCAAAGCAAACAAAAAATCAGATCATTTTAAAAACATCATTTAGGGTATGTTACAATATTTTTTTCACCACGGTAGATGTAATGGCGCAGTCACTGCTTAACATCTCGAGTGCGGCGCAATGATAATCGATACTTGTACACACCAATTTGCTGGCCTCTTTAAACCTTTGATTTCGTTCCATTTTTTTTCAGAACACGCTTGCGACTATGACTTATCTGAAATTGACCAGCTGGAAGCAAGTCAGAAAATTGTTGGGGGAGAAAGTGTTGACAACAATACGTTTCCAGTGGATGTTACCAAGATAAACAGCGGCAACGAAGTCTGTTTACAAACTATCTTCAGTCAACCAGTAGAGTTTAACCACTTCACATTCTTTATTGGTGGTGCAGACGGCGCCGAAATTACCTATTATGTCAAAGGAGAACGTATTGGAGCAGCAACCGAGACCTTTCATCCTTCACAAACTCGAACAATTAACGTAAGTGATTGGTTAAGATTTTCTTTACTATGTTACACGTTCTTATCTATAGTTTTAACGAATTTGGTATCAACATAAACCTTAAAACAGTGTGTGGAAAACAATGTGTGTTAAACTTAAAACACGGTCAAAAGGTAAATCTCAACCGTGCATCTTGTATACCTCGATGGAAGATGGCAAAAACGTGTATGTGTCCATGCAAGAGCACAACCGCCTCTTATTTTTGGCATGGTGCAATTCTTAGAGCCAATTATTAATATATTTGAGATATATTTTAATTTTGTTCATCGCAGGGGAGCATCGTGCACCACGACTTTGATCCACGGGTGCAGGACGTTGTCACACTCGAAATCTGTCTCACGGGGTCTAATATGCCATCACATTTTCTTATATACCAGAAGATCTATGGATGTGTAGGTATGTACCATTTGCTTCATAGCTTAGTGGCTCTCTAGTTTTGCCGCTATCGTGTTTTTGCTGTAATTTTTTTTGAATTAAAGAGACCACGGGTTATTCGCATTTTTTTTTAACAAACTTGGTAAGAAGGAAGAAAATATCAGTACTGAAGTACTTTACAAAATGTGAAGCACACAGATAAAAAGTCGGGTTTTACCCTTATTTGGGTACTTTCAATCCTGGGACTAACATACTACGAGGGATATGAAGCTCCATATTCAATATGTGTTTAATTTTTATGTTCACATGGGCCTTGGCTAGTGTATCATAACTTTGTGCTCAAACTACATTTTTATAATGCACTTTAGATTTGATATAATGGTGTATACTTCTTGCTTACTATATTCCTCACTGCTTTTCCAATTTATTTTGTATATAACACAGGAAATTCTAGAAATCAAAGCTATAAATAAGAAGGTACTACTCCGGAAAATTAAAAATTTGTTAAAGGTTGCCGAATTCGGGAACCTGTACACTTTTTGTCATCAAAATAATCCTACTTATTCAACGATGAAATTCCAAAAGGTGGTTATTTGATTGGTTTGATGTATTGTGCAGTTTTGGTAATTAAAATTAAAAGTTTCAGAAATTAAATTCGGTTTTCCTGAAAATTTTTTTTCCGAGGCACACCTTAACGGTGTATTTGTGTGTGCTTCCTATACCTCTATAGGTATATTCTTCCCAGCTCAATTACTCTGTAATCAGTTCCCGTGTATGTAAAGTGACCCTCAAGGTTTTTACTTTTTCAAGAAGTTATTTGGAGACGTTAACTGAAATTCGTGTATGTAGATTGTGTGTATGTATGAGAGGGTATTTGATATTTGAAAAATATAGTCCAAAGAAGTTAATTAATAGTTATTAGTTCTTAGAGTGAGCACGTCACCCTAATTTAACTTTAACGGAATAAAATGCGCCGAGCCATTATATGTACATTTTAAGGATGTCTTTATTCCGTTAGAAACAGTCCGTAACTCAGTTTATTTTGTGTGTATGTGTGTGTGGGGGGGGGGGGTGTGCGCACGTGTGTATGCGCTGGTAAAGACTAAGGTATTCACTCCTGGTTAAAAGTTCTTCATCTCTCATCTCTCTCCACCCTTATCCACGCATTACTGTTGTAGGATGTTATCAACCCCCCGCCCCCATTTTTCACCCATGATCAGTATCTCGGCCTCTTCGTTCTCGGCGTCTGGACTTCATCGTAGCACTACGATTTGGACACTTAACATGGGAATGTTTTTTAATCTTTATATCTATTCAACGCAAAAGTGTTGTTTTTTTCTCTTTGCAGAAGTTCCACCTACCACTACGTCGCCTACAACAACCGGTAAGTAAGGCTTTGAACTCCTTAAGGACCGTTCAGATATATCCTTATGGATGCTTTCCAGTTTAGAGTAAAGTTAGAATTTGGAGCATTAATTCAGAGGTCAATGTGTCAACTGAATTGTGTTATATTGTTCTGTAATACACTTTACTATTGACTATTATGAGACTGAACCCTAGGAATCTCGGCAAACTTTATCATATTGTATCGTCTCGAGTCTTTCAAACATACCAATACAATCGACATTGGACGACATTGAGTTTTTTTTGCATATCATGATAATAAATCAACTCTTTAAATTTGACAAGGAAAGCAAAGGATACTTGAAGGAAAAGCTTACTCAAAATAAAGAACGTTTCAATGTTATGCCCTAAAGCTTCCATTCCTTTTGATGCCTTTGATGCCTTTTAGTTTGATTGAAAAGTATCATGACGATAGTTCTATAATTATGAACTAAATAGTGTACAAGTTTATAGAAACTAAAATCCTATTTTGAAATACTGAAGAACATCGATTTTAAATAGTAACATATAGCTTGCTTAACGGCGTCATTATAAAAAAACGTAGACTTTCCATGTTTTACATCCATTTAGTAGAAGGTTTGTCACTTATTTCATTTACAAAAAATGTTTACAATATTTACTTCAATGCTCGGGTATAAAATAAAAGTTTGATTAGTACTAAACTGTTATTTCTTTACCAATGTTGTAAATGTCAACATGACCAAGAGATGTTTGGCTTAGGGCCCAATCGTATTACTTTTATGAATCGCATAATTTACTAATAGGTTGTGCGTTAATTCCGAATCCCCATTTCAAAGAACACGGAAAAAAACATTGTAGCAATGTTATCGATGAAGTTTTAATATACATGTACTTGTCGTTGCTGTTGTTTTTGTTGTTCTAATATTCTAATAATGCTTATTATATTTTTAAAACTCAAAATAGCACAAAATACTACGACATCTCCGACTACCACTACCTCGCCAACTACAACCACATCGCCGACTACCACTTCTCCACCAACTACAACCACATCGCCGACTACCACTACATCGCCAACTACAACCACATCGCCGACTACCACTACTCCGCCAACTACAACCACATCGCCGACTACCACTACATCGCCAACTACAACCACATCGCAGACTACCACTACATCGCCAACTACAACCACATCGCCGACTACTACTACTTCGCCAACTACAACCACATCGCCGACCACTACTACTTCGCCAACTACAACCACATCGCCGACTACAACTACTTCGCCAACTACAACCACATCTCCCACCACAACATTCCCTACAACGACAGTAAAACCTTGTTATGAGCTGTTAGATGATCTTCCAAACGTAGTGGTCTCCAAGTATGTAGACAATGAAGATATGACAGATGTGCCAGGATATACTCTAAATTTCAACCTCCCTGACAAATACAGCGATAAGATACATCTATGTGTTGTTTTTGATGGCCGTGTTGATTTGACAGAGGTGAAAATTACCAATGATGGAGAAGAAACGCTAACCTGGACTCTTGAGGTGGAAACAATAAATACAGACACAGGAAAAACAGATGTTTTGGGCAATATCACAGGGGTAAGATATTAGTTTTTACTCTTTTATGGTATTTTAATCTTTTATGGTAGGATTTGTGTGAACAATACATATACCTTCATTGCTTAAAGAACCAATTAATGATCTCAAACTTGCAAAATATCTAAATGGAATTTCGTGATTCACAACCTTTCCTCTGCTTATTTATCTCAATGATAACTATAATATAACCATTTTTCTGCCATAATCTCTGAATGACATTAAGTAAAAAGTTTACCTAATTCAAGAAATGACACTATAGGCTCAGATTTTGTTGCACCTATCGTAGAATTTTTTTTATAGTCCGACGGAATCGCAGTTTCACCTCACAAAGAATAAAGACTCTTACGCAACAATAGTTTCACGATTTATTCCGGTGTCGGTGTATATAATTAAATACATACAACAAGAAAAAAAACATATTGATGTACATTTTAAACACAACATCCGATTCAAAAACTTTACTAATTTACCATCTATGAATTTACATGTTCCTCTAAGAGAATTTTTAAGAACGTTCAGTATGGATTCGGATGGGCCAAGACATGTGTTTAAATTAATAAGTTATGCTTGCAATGAGTTCCAGGTGCTCAGTATAGAATGTCAACGATTGCCTGGAGTGTTACTCTAATGCAGTATATACATTTGAAGTTTGATCTATCGCTCGTTTGTGCCCATCCCATTGCGGTGAACTCAATAGACGGAGCACTACGCTAATAATACAGAGTTTTTTGGTTGATTCGGCCAAGGTTATCATAGGTAGCAATATCGGTTAGCTGGTTTAACAAATAATTTAAAAACAAATCGCTTTCCTAAGTTGCTCCATGTTCACGAGAATGGAAATGCAAGGTTTTAAACATTTATCGACTTATAAACTTGTATCGAGGGTCGTCTTTCAGGATAAAACCAAGATGTGTAGCCTGGAGTGTCAAATCCACTAAGCGATTTTTGAGACTTTAACCCCTCGTCTACCTGAGCCATTTTTGTAACAAAAGTGCCGAAGTGGGTGGTGGGGTGTTGGTTTACCACCCCCCCTGTGATCTTTCGTTACTGAACACCCGATTCCTGTAAATTTGGTACACAATGGGTAGCATTAGGGTTTCTTCTTTCATTGGATACCAAAATAAGTACAACATCCCCATTATGACGTCAGCGTGATCTATGTTGAGGAGGAGGAAAAAGGAAAGTACGAAAAAGACTGAATATAGGGTGGAAAATGGATATTTCGCAATTTTAGCGACTCAAACACCTTATTTATAGCTCTAAAATGCTCTGTTGTATTTTTTTGTAATATATAATCGTCATTTTCCATTTCAAGTAGAGCAAAAAAACCCCGGGCATGGGGGAAAATCTTATTTTCCTAACCTTTTTGGCGAAAAATTGAATTTTTCCACCGTTTGTGTTGTATATGAAATGCAGTTTTGATGATATGCGAAACTTTATTGACGTCAGTGGAAGTTAATGCTAGGCCATGTGGTACCTCATTTTGGATCAATGGAAAGAGGGGACCATAGTTATCTATTGGTACCCAAATATCAAGTGTCTGTGATGGTCCTGGTTGTGTTAGGCATGTGGTACTTATCTTCGGAGGTTACCACCCCCCCCACCCCATCCATCACTTTGGGATCACCTTCTTACCTATTACCCCGGTGGATGTTTGTTTTTGGATAAAGGAGCGGAACATGTCAATTGACTTAATTAAATAATTTGGGACACAAAAAAAGGGGGTTTTGAAAGTCGGGACAAAACTGAAGGGGGTGGTAACCACCCCCCCCCTTCGGGAGACGAGGGTGAAAGTGCGTCTACTGAGGAAACACGGTGGTTACCACCCCCCCCCCACCCCACAATCCTCCATCACTGTTGTGGATCACCCTGTATCTTACTATACCCGGTTGGGGAATTGTTTGTTTTTGGAGAAAAGGAGCGGAACATGTAAATTGACAAATTACATGAAATAAATTTTGCCAAACCAAAAGGGGGTTTAGCAAGGCCGGGGAAAAAACCTGAAGGGGGGGTGGTCAACCCCCCCCTTCGGTATGACGACGGGTAAAAAGTGCTTCTACTTAGGGAACTAATTGCGATAAATTGATTGTGTAAATTTAGTATGTTTTCTATTCAACACAGCCTACAACGGAAGCAGTGGTCGGGATGTATAAACTAGCTTGTCGGTGTTATAGGAGCATGCGTGATATGACAATCCTAATCGAAATACTCCCTTACAAGTCAATGTCACTTACCGCGAGTTGGTAAGTTGTGTTTTGTTGTATAGTTGTATTGAACTCATATATTCGTATGTCATATTCGGTCATTTGACTATAAACACACCAGACACACAGACAATACATACATACATAATACATACATACATACATACTACATAAGCGTGCATCAAATGTTTCTCATGTCATACATTTTTGTAATAGACAAAAGGCACCGTTGAGGAAAGTTTAGTGTTGCAAGTGTCAAGCCTCAAATTTCAGAAATTGCTGGCCTCTATAAAATATGCTTGAATACATTTAAAGCAGATCATAAAACTTTAAAATAAACACCGGCAAAACATTAAAATGTATTACTGTTAAAACTGCTCAAAAATTTAATAAGCGTGACTGCGAAAGTAGTTATGTTTGTTTTAACGGGATGTGTCAGGAATCGTTTACTTTAGAGTTGTTGACGGGCGATTTGATGATAGCGCATTAACGATTTCAATGACCGCCAATGTTAGTCCATCAAAGCAAACAAAAAATCAGCTCATTTTAAAAAATCACTTAGGGGGTGTTACAATAATGCTTTTCACCACGGAAGATGTAATGGCGCAGTCACTGCTTAACATCTCGAGTGCGGCGCAATGATAATCGATACTTGTACACACCAATTTGCTGGCCTCTTTAAACCTTTGATTTCGTTCCAATTTTTTTTTTCAGAACACGCTTGCGACTATGACTTATCTGAAATTAACCAGCTGGAGGCAAGTCAGAAAATTGTTGGGGGAGAAAGTGTTGACAACAATACGTTTCCAGTGGATGTTACCAAGATAAACAGCGGCAACGAAGTCTGTTTACAAACTATCTTCAGTCAACCAGTAGAGCTTAACCACTTCACATTCTTTATTGGTGGTGCAGACGGCGCCGAAATTACCTATTACGTCAAAGGAGAACGTATTGGAGCAGTAACTGAGACATTTCATCCTTCACAAACTCGAACAATTAACGTAAATGATTGGTTCAGATTTTCTTTATTATGTTACACGTTTTCCTTATCTATAGTTTTCCTGCTGTTTTTTTTCTTTCTAAAACTCAAAACAGTATGTGGAAAACAATGTGTGTAAAACTTGCAACAAGGTCTAAAGGTAAATCTTAATCGTGATCTTGTATACCCCAATGAAAGATGGCAAAACGTGTATGTGTCCATGCAAGAGCACAACCGGCTCTTATTTTTGGCATGTTGCAATTCTAAGAGCCAATTATTAAATTATTAATATATTTAAGATATCCTTTAATTTTGTTCATCGCAGGGGAGCATCGTGCACCACGACTTTGATACACGGGTGCAGGACGTTGTCACACTCGAAACTTGCGTAACGGGGTCTAATATGCCGTCACATTTTCTTATATACCTAAAGATTTATGGATGTGTAGGTATGTACCATTTGCTTCATAGCTTAGTGGCTCTTTAGTTTTGCCGCTATTGTTGTTTTTGTTGTAATTCTTGAATTAAAGAGACCACCAGTGATTCTGCATTTTTTTTTACAAACTTGGTAAGAAGGAAGAAAATATCAGTAGTGAAGAGAATATCAGTACTTTACAAAATGAGAAGCACATAGATAAATAGTGAATAAAAGTCAGGTTTTACCCTTATTTGGGTACTCTAAATCCTGGGAAGTACTAAGAGGGATATGAAGCTCCATATTGAATAATGTTAACATGTGCCTCGGCTAGTGTATCATAACTTTGTGCTCAAACTACATTTTTATAATGCATGTTACATTTGATATATTGGTGCATACTTCTTACTTACAATGTTCCTCACTGCTTTTCCAATTTATTTCTGTATATAACACAGGAAATTCTAGAAATCAAAGCTATAAATTAAAGATTGCCGGAATGGACAACGGTTACACTTTTTGTAGTCAAAATAATCCTTCTAAATCAACGATGAAATTCCAAAAGTTGATTATTTAATTTGTTTGGTGGATTGTGCAGTTTTGGGAATTAAATTAAAATTAAAAGTTTCAGAAATTAAATTCGGTTTCCCTGAAATTTTTTAATTTTTGTAAAATCAGGCCGAGGCATACCTTAACTGTGTATTTGTATGCTTTCTATGCCTATATAGGTTTATTAATCCCAGCTCAATCACTCTGTAATCAGTTCCCGTGTAAAATGGCGCTCAATGTATTCACGCCTGGTTAAAAGCTCTTCCTAATCTCCATCTCTCTCCACCCATTTACACGCATGACTGTGTAGGATGTCGTCAATCCAGCCCCCCCCCCCGAGCTTTTCACCCATGACCAGTTTCACGGCCTCTTCGTTCCTCAGCGTCTGGACTTCATTGTATCACTACGATTTGGATACTTAACATGGAAATGTTTTAACTAACCTTCTACCTTTATTTGACGCAAATTTGCTTTTCCTCTTTGCAGAAGTTCCACCTACCACTACGTCGCCTACAACAACCGGTAAGTAAGGCTTTGAACTCCTTAATTTTGAGGACAGTTCAGATATATCCTTATGACTACTTTCCAGGTTAGAGTAAATTTAGAATTTGGTGCATGTCTAATCAGAGGTCGAAGTGTCAACTGAATTGTGTTGTTTTGTTCTGTAATACACTTGACTATTGACTATTATGAGACTGAAGCCTAGGAACCTCGGCAAACTTTATCATATTATTATCATCTCGAATCTTTCAAATAAACCAATCGACATTTGGACGACATTGAGGTTTTTTGTTGCATATTATGATAATAAATCACGAGCTCTTTTCATATACCATATATTGAGCAAAAATAACATTCCAATTTGTAGATATAATAGTTTTTCACTTTTGGTAATAAAACACCAAATGAAACTCGTCCAAACAGACCAATCTGCATTCGTCTGTTTGCTGTACCTAAAAACCACCGTATGACAGGATAAAAACCTATTAACTGTATCTGAGATGATTTTGCTACAATGCAAAAATATTATCAATTTTTGTAATATTTCAAAGGTAGCAATTCTGCCCATTATTACCAATTACTGTAAAAATATATCATACTGTAAAAATTCAATTAAATCACTTAAAAACATACATATTTGGTGAGTTATTACAGAGATTGTGAATATGTAGAGAATAAAAAAGCACCGACGATCACCCTAACTTAGTAGACTTATCCACAAATGTCAACCATAAAACATATGCATCAAACTGTAAAATAGTTTGAATGGAGACCTGTAGAAGCTGCAGTTTTATGTAATTTTGTTGGCAGAATTGTTGCCACGAGTTTCATGTAAGGTTTACAGTGTTTTATTTTTCCTGTAAAATTGAATGCTTACAGTATAATTAAAAGCCCATAATAGTGTATTATAATGTTGATATTCAAATATAAAAAGGAGCTCCTCTGTTAAATTTAGTCGTAATAGGCCTGTAAAGTTGTACATAAAATAGAGTATTTTGCTGGTTATTTCGTCAAATACAAGATGTTAGTAGAGGTAATAAGTTTAAATAAAAATATGTATTGCTGTGGTCTTTACTAGACTTATATTGTAAGATGCCTTGACTCTCTAAGCATAAAGCCCATGATATACTTCCAGTCGCAGCGAGCGATTGGCGTGCGCAATACCGGATTTTGACCCAAGATCAAGTGTTACGCATGCTCACGCGCAGAAATCGCTCGCTGCGACTGGAAGTATATCATGGGCTTAAGTTTGTCAATTTGGAATCGCGCTGGTTGATATTTTATATTTAAAGGTTCTTTTATTTTGTAATGATACAACTATACTTTTTATGAGAACAATTCCTAGAACTATAATTGTGATATGATAGGAAAACCTATTGAAAGTACGATACAGTTTAAGATAGATTCCTAATTACATTTCGGGGACGAAAGCACCAGGAAAAGAATGCAGTTTGGCGGTTTGAATGGTCTATTACTACACTAAAAATGAGTAATTGTGACTCGTAAATTGTAATCGTAAATACTCCGATCAATGTTATTTTTGTACACAAATTTACATAATAAAGGTTAAAATTGTCACAATTAACCTTATTTCTTTTGAGAAATGTTAACGACACAAGCATGTATTAAATTACTGTAAATTGTGCAAAGAATTAGTAACAATTGCTCATTTTGCACTTGTTGCTGTAACTTGATTGATGAAGTTGTAATTCTTGATACTTTTAAATCAATTGGACTAACTTGATAATGCCTTTGTGTACTTATTAAATAAGCACAGTAAAGTAGTGTATTTGAGTACATGTAGAAAAATATAAGTTGTACTGATTAAAACATGTTTAGCCATCTCCTTAAAATACATAATTAATGGTAACTTGATGATTACTCATTGAAATTATTTAATTTTATTGAGTAGACACGGGAAATTATTTTAGTGTACCCTTTTAGTATACCCATGGCTCACCATGGCTCATCATCTGAATTTTACTTTTAGCTCAGTATATTTCGTCTCGTGTGCAGTATGTATAGGCCATGACCACAGCAGCCGACAACATCCCGCTGAGCTATTGTTATGAGTGTCATTGTTCAAATAAGAGTCTCTACAACAGACTTTAGTAGGCGTCTGTGGAAATTTGATATTCGGGTTTAATTATAAGGTTTTAAAAACAAAATATGTGACCGGTTAGAAGTTTTTCTGTTGAATGGTTTCGGGTGGTATAAAAGGAACCATTTTAGACAAAAACATTCCTACACGGTCATCGATTTTTCTTGGGAAATGCGAAGTAAATGTCTGTGTTTTGAAATGGCAGCAGTGCGTGACCTGATGTTGGTGTAATCCATGCACTAAAGGACTTTGGGAAGACTTTGCTGGCTGCTGTGGGCCATGACTAAAAAGTAGAAATGTAACATCAAAATTTTTCTGTCTTTTCCTTTTAATATACCAAGCACAAAGAATACTGAACAAGATTAGGAAAATAAAAAAAAAAGAATAAAGAAATAAAAATGATCATATTAAAATTAAAAGTAAGAAAGAAAAATGAGGTGAAAGAAAGTAAAAAGAGGTGAAAAAATGAGGTGAAAGAAATAAAAAAAAAATAGATGAAACAAATAAGATGAAAGAAAAAGAAAAATTAGGTGAAAGAAAAAGAGAAATAAGGTGAACGAAAAATAAGGTAAAAGAGAGAAAAATGAGGTAAAGAAAAATAAGGTGAATAAGGTGAAAGAAAGTTAGGTAGATTATTAGCTGATGTTATAGGCCTTACTCTTAGCCATGGCCTATACATACGCCACACGACACGAAATATACTTAGATAAATTTGAAATGAAATGACTAATGACGAAATTGCTGTGTACATTCAGATGATGGGCCATGGGTGAGATCAAATTGAATTGGTTTTTTGTGTGTGTGAAAAAAAGTGTGAAAATAAAGTTAATTTGGTTGATCAAAATATAATTGACCAAAGACGAAATACAAACGCACATTTACGTTTTCTTGGGACGAAAACCGACTTAACGAGATATGAAATACAATGAAATATGTTTTAAACGAAATGGGAAAACCTATAAATAAGCAATTTCAATAACGAAAGATGTTTAACATGAGAAAATATATAGGTATTTTGATTCAATTAATTTTTCCATTATACTGTAAATTTTACTGTATTTTGTTTGCAGAATTGCTGCTAGGACTCTAATGTAAAATGTACAGTATTTTTACAGTGTAGTAATTTTAATGCAAATCTGGTCGAAAAACATACAGTTTATATGGAAATAAATTCTAATTACAAAATGAACAATTTAGAAACCTCACCAGTCCTCCATCTTCAAAAGATGACGCCTTAGAAAATCGTACCAAGGCATAAACATTTCTAGCGCCTTCTACAGACAAAAGTAGGTAAAATTGGGGTTCAACGTTCAATACCACGTCTGAGGCGATCGATCGACTCTTTAAATTTTAAATTTGACAAGGAAAACAAAGGGTACTTGAATGGAAAGCGTACTCTAATTAAAGAACGTTTCAGTGTCCACAATATAAAAAGCTAAGCAATAGTTATACCCTAAAGCTTCCATTCCTCTTGGTGCCTTTTAGTTTGATTGAAAAGTACTACGATGATATTTCTATAAATATGAACTAAATAGTGTACAAATTTGTACAAACTAGAAAACTCCTATTATGAAATACAGAAGAATATCGATTTTAAATAGTAACATATAGCTTCCTCAATGGCATCATTATCAATAGACGAGACGTAGATTTTCCTTGTATTACATCCATGTAGTAGAAGGCTTGTCACTTGTTTACAATATTTACTTCAATGCTCGGATATAAAATAAAAGTTTGATTAGTACTAAACTGTTATTTCTTTACCAATGTTGTAAATGTCAACATGACATAGAGATGTTTGGCTTAGGGCCAAGTCGTATTACTTTTATGAATCGCATAATTATAGGTTGTGCGTTAATTCTGAATCCCCATTTCAAAGAATACGGAAAATATATTTTGTAGCAATGTTATTGATGAAGTTTTTATATACATGTACTTGTCGTTGCTGCTGTGGTTGTTCTAATATTCTAATAATGCTTATTATATTTTTAAAACTCAAAATAGTACAAACTACAACGACAACTCCGACTACCACTACATCGCCAACTACAACCACATCGCCGACTACCACTACATCGCCAACTACAACCACATCGCCGACTACAACCACATCGCCGACTACCACTACATCGCCAACTACAACCACATCGCCGACTACTACTACTTCGCCAACTACAACCACATCGCCGACTACAACTACTTCGCCAACTACAACCACACCCCCCACCACAACATTCCCTACAACTACAGTAAAACCTTGTTATGAGCTGTTGGATGATCTTCCAAACGTAGTGGTCTCCAAGTATGTAGACAATGAAGATATGACAGATGTGCCAGGATATACTCTAAATTTCAACCTCCCTGACAGATACAGCGATAAGATACATCTATGTGTTGTTTTTGATGGCCGTGTTGATTTGACAGAGGTGGAAATTACCAATGATGGAGAAGAAACGCTAACCTGGACTCTTGAGGTGGAAACAATAAATACAGACACGGGAAAAACAGATGTTTGGGCAATATCACAGGGGTAAGATATTAGTTTTTTACTCTTTTATGGTAATGACCTGTTGAAAATCACATACGTTAATTGCTTAAAAGAACCGAATGATATACAAGCTTGCAAATATCTAAATGGGAGTTACGTGATTCACATCTAAATGATATAAAATATAAACATTATCATTTTTCTTCAATATTCTCTGAATCAATAAGTAAAAAGGTTACCTAATTGAAGTAATTCGCCTATATTGCTCAGATGTTGTTGAAACCTGTGCATAATTTTTTTATAGTCCAGCGGAATCGCAGTCCACTTACAACTGTAAAAAATAGGGCACTCGATTCAGTTGACTCTTCACGCAACATATTAGTTTTTTTCATCACGATTATTCCGTTGTGTGTCTACACTCGTTTAACAATCTGTCAAAACCTAGACAAACAATACATTTTTTTAAATCCATATAACAAGACAAACATACTGATTGTAACATTGTAAACACAATTTTAACTGAATTTCAAAATTTTACTAATTGTACCCCCTTTATTTTACAATTTCCCTACAGCGGGAAATTTTAGAACTTCCAGTAGGGTGTTCTGGGGCCATAGACATGTGTTTGTAAATAAGTTTTGTTGCAATTATTTCGCCAGGTTTCTAGTATATAATGTCCTAATTGCCTGGAGTATTACTCTAATGAAGGTACATTCGAAGTTTATCTATCGCTCGTTTTGCCAGCCCATCGCCCTGTAAGCTGCAATAGTCAAGCACTTTTGCTACTATTCTAGTAATACAGATTTGTTGTTCGTTCCGTCAGTTGCATCTTTTAGTTCTCCAATGCATATGGGGGGGGGGGGTAAGTATTTTATGCTTCTAATGGGGAGGGGAAATGTAAGGTCAAAGGATTGTGCTAGTCTCAACCTTAGGTACCAATTCTGATATCTGATTTTTTAAAAATAATAATGTAAAAAAATCGCTCCCTAATTTGCTCCTTGTTGACTGGAATATATGAAGTGCAAGATTTTGTATCGAGTTGTCGCCTTCAGTGTAAGCAACCAAGAGTTAGCCGGGTGGATGTTCAAATCCTCTGATTCGTTTGAGACTTTAAAAGTGCTTCTACTTAGACGACTACTTGCTATAAATCTGATTGGTAAACTTTTTTAGTCCACTTTTGTTTCTATTCAACAGCCTACAACGGAAACAGCAGTGGTCTGGAAGTATAAATGTAGTATGTCAGTGCTATAGGAGCATGCGTGATAATTGACAATCCTAATCGAAATACTCCCTTAAGGTCATGTGTCACTTACCACGGATTTGGGGGGGTAAGGTTGTTTTGTATAGAGTTTTATGTTGACTGGTGATTGCATATATTCTGGTCATTTGACTTATAAACAACACACACCAACACAACCACACCAAACCCACACACACGCACATTCACCCACAACCCCTCACACACACACACACACATACACACTCACATACAAGGCGGTGCATCGAATGCCCCTCATGTTTTTTGTTCCATTTATTTCCTTTGTCGCTAGACGTAAAGTGTTCCATTTGTTCCAAAATGCATACCTTCAAATTCAAGGAGGGCATCCGCGAGAACGAATTCCATAGGATGTTTTTGTTATTTTGTAAACTAAAAAAGCTGATGATTGTCATCTACGATTTACGCAAGGAATTCTCACAGAAGGTGGGTTATGAGGTTAGTACATTTTAAAGAAAATTCCGACATCGGTAATCCTAAATGGAAGAACAAAAAAATAAATTTTATCAAATTAATTTCAGTGGAGGTAGGGCAAATAAGAGATAATAACTCCAACCCTGTTTGAGGGACAGTATAGTGTGCAAGTTCAAGCCTTTATAACTTGATGGCCTCTATAAAAGATGCTAATACATATATAAAATATATTTATAATCTAGATATATATATATAGATATATCTATAATCTTAAAAGTAGATCATGAAACTTTAAAATAACGACAAAAACTTTTCAAATGTAGTATTGGTTAAAAAGGTTAAAAATAATGAGTGTGACTGTGAATATTATAGTCATGTTTGTTTTGACGGTGTTCCAGGTAATCGTAAGAGTGATGTTTACGACGACGATGATAGCGTCATTACACGATTTTCAATGGACATGAACTGCATTTTTAGTCCTTCAAAGCAAACACAAATCAAGATTCATTTTTTTTAAAAATCACTTAGGTGGTTACAAACTTCCTTTTTACCACGGAAGAGTAATGGCAATTGTCAAGCTTACATCTCCGAAGTGCGGCGCAATGAAATGCGATACTTGTACACACCATTTCCTTGTCTATTTATAAACCTTTGATTTCGTTCCAATTTTTTTTCAGAACTCTCTTGCGACTATGACTTATCTGAAATTGACCAGCTGGAGGCAAGTCAGAAAATTGTTGGGGGAGATACTGTTGAAAACAATACATTTCCAGTGGATGTTACCAAGATAAACAGCGGCAACGAAGCCTGTTTACAAACTATCTTCAGTCAACCAGTAGAGCTTAACCACTTCACATTCTTTATTGGTGGTGCAGACGGCGCCGAAATTACCTATTATGTCAAGGACAACGTATTGGAGCAGCAACTGAGACATTTCATGCTTCACAAACTCGAACAATTAACGTAAATGATAAGTTCAGATTGTCTTTATTATGTTTGCCTAACCTATAGTTTCCTTGCTGTTTCTTTCTTTACATGGCGGTGTTCTGTTTTACTTGCGTTCTTCTTCTTCTTCCCGTCAATCTGCTTCTAGCTTAGCAACGGCTTGACTAAGAGTGAACAGATTTGCACCAAATGACCGCTGATTGAGACATCCCCCACCTGACTTTTGACCTTGCCACAGGAGTTAAAGGTCATTGAGGAGCCATTTCCGGTCTGAAAGCTGTGAAAAATATTCAAAATATCGCTATGTCGTTACAAATTAATTACATAGCAGAGTGACGTCGTTAGCGTACATACATTGTTAGCAACCAGGGTCTTTGGGTTGTCTACAAATTTGGGATCAAAGGTCATTAAGGGGTCATGTCCGGTCTAAAACCAAAAATATTCAAAAATATTCCATGTTTTATCTAAAAATGTAAACATAGTAGAGTGACATAACCTTCAGTTACGCATTAGTGTTACCCGAAGTATGCAAGGTATTTTTACTTTTGGAGTCAAAGGTCATTTACAGGTCATTTCTGGTTTTAAGCTAAATAACTTTGAGAATTTTTATCTCCAGAACTAAGCATAGTAGAAAGTTTTTTTTTTCTATTTCCACTGGACCAATGCATTTTATAGGTGTAGGGGGTTTTATAAGGTCACTAAGGGGGTCAAAGAGGCAGTTTTGCCAAAAAATCTAAAAATAAGACCAAATTGGATATACTCAGCCTACAGAAAGAAAGATAAAGCCCGTTTAAAGCAGCTTCAGATCATTCACCAAAATTGTGCTCGGCATGGAGTCAAAGGTCATTTAAGGGGGCACTTCCCCTCCAGAAGGTGAAAATGTGTTAAAATTATATGTGCTATATGCGACGTTTGCATCTTTACGTGACTCATGCATATGAGTAGCTGAGACCCTTCACAAAAGGTGTGGTCGACATGGGTCATATTGACTCATCGGCTCTGTACCAGTGGCCTATGGGCCACAGAGCTCTAGTTTCGTTCTTCTTTTCTTTCTTTCGTCGCTTTCGTCGTTTCTTCTTTTTTTCTTTCCTTTTTTGTTGTTTGTTTCTTTGTTTGTTTGTTGCTTTTTTTTTTTTCTTTCCATTCAGGTCTTTGTCTAAATTATTAGTGTGTTGCTGTTTCTTTCTTTTTCTTTCGGCTTTAAAACTCCTGCTTTACGTTTAGATGAAAGTTACAATACTTCGAAATTTTCAACACAGAAATTTTCTTATCGCCGCTGGGCGGTAAAAACCTCATATGGACTCCGAGGTCAAATTGCAAACCACATATGTAAAAGGGCCCCAATCTAAAAGCCTCATATGGGCATTTTGGTCACATGCGGGTTTCTTATTTGAATTTCAAGCCAAAGATGATAGTAAATCATATGTCAGTTTTATTCGCGAACAGGGTAAATCATTATCTAAATATATTACGAACGGAAAACTTTTTCTTTTGCAAGGCATTACAGTAAATATTTCAGTTTTTGGTGTCTCCTGAAAATGTTACATTATGAGGTTTTTGTCATGTTAACCGTTTTTTACTACATGTGAGGTGTTGCTCTTAAAGTCATGCACATATGAGGTTTTTCCGCCCTGTGACGTTATGCTACATATTTCGTACCGTATTATATGCGTCAGCTACGTCTAGTGTTATGGGGGGGTGCTCCTATAAGAGTCAAGGGGAATCTTGTGTTACAGCGGGAAACACTGTACAAACTTAAAATAAGAGTCAAACGTTAAACTCTCACTAGTGCGTCTTGATTACCTCGATAAAATATTGCAAAAACGTGTATTTGACCATGCAAGACCCATCTATTTTTGGCATGTTGCAATTCTTAGAGCTAATTATTAATATATTCGACACATCCTTTCAATTTTGCTCATCGCAGGGGAGCATCGTGCACCACTACTGTGATCACATGTGCAGGACGTTGTCACACTCGAAACCTGCCTCACGGGGTCTAAATATGCCATCATATTTTCTTAATATCTGATATTTATGGGATGTGTAAGTTTGTACTCATTTGTTTCAACAAAGCTTAGAATAGTGGCTCTATAATCGCTAGTTTTGCCGCTATTGTTGTTTTTGCCGATATTGTCTTACGTTAAAAAAAAACCCCAAAAAAAAAACAGACGCCTCATCCTTAACACCTATACAGATAGTAGTATAATTATATTCTTGTGTTTTTAGTATTCAAAGTCTGGACATCTATATATCACTACGATTTCGATACTTAACACGGCAGTTATTTGTCTAACATTTAAACGCTACATGGTTTAACGCAAGTTTGACTTTTCCTCTTTGTAGAAGTTCCACCTACCACTACTTCGCCTACAATAACCGGTAAGCATGGCCATGAATTCCTTAATTTGGGGGCAGTTCAAATATATCGTTAAAATTCGGTGCATGTCTAATTCAGAGGTCGAAGTGTCAACTGAATTGTGTTGACATTTTCAACAAAACACGGGGAAAGTATGTTTTAAATCAATCTCGTTATACTTATAGCCCCAACTACGACCACGTCACCGACGACAACCACATCTCCGACGACAACAACATCTCCAACAACGACCACATCACCAACTACTACTACTACATCTCCAACGACAACCAGCTGAAAGTGTGGTTTTTAGGCAGATAATATAAACTGTTATACAATATACAAATACCTCGACAGAAGTATAATTAGAAAAAAAGCTATTTACCCGGAAGCTAGCAGTCACATCTCGTGTACAAAGGGTTTGAGTGAATAAACCTGTAGACAGTCTGAGAGGGTCCCCTTGAACGTGATTCTTAAGGGATGCAAGTTGTGCATTAATGAGGGCGTCTAGACAAAGATTACACATGGATTACTTTTGTAAATTGACCCAATCCTGTTGAAAAGTCTACCACGTTATTTGTAAAACCATTTGGATTCCTGAAAGGTATGGTTTGTACAATCTACATCCTAAAATCTTAGAGAAATCAATAAAAAGGGTCAATTTTAGTTGTACATGCTTATTTTTTTAAAGTTGCTTCGATTTGGATTAAAAATATGCAATTATTAGCGGAGCTCGCAGGATTAAAATAAGGGATAGTTTAATAGTCTTAAATGCATAGTTACAAAAATAGTGGCAAAAATGTCAAGCCCCCATTGTATGACCTACATCATTGGTGTCAAACTGGCCGTAGAAACTTAAAGGGGAATTTCGTGATCCACAACCTCGTCCCCCAACTTACCTAAAATGTTATGATTTTTATATCATCTGAACCGTTAGCCTTAGTAATCTATGCGTACCAAATCTTACGTGGAAATTCGGTCGTACCTGTAAGAAATTCGCAGTTTTGTATTTTCTGTCCGTAAACGGACAGAAATTACTGCACAGTGGCCTATGGGACAGTGGGAAACAACCAATTGCTCATAACACAAAACCGCAAGATCGGGATTAACTCAAATTTTGTAAATAGGCCTAAGCTTTCTCAAGGATATCTAGTGAATCATGAATAAAACATAAGGTGCTGGAATCACGAAATGCACCTTTAAGTGGAAACATACAATTATAAGCATTCTACTTTACCAGATCAAAACTGATGAAATGAGGTAACAATTTCAAGCGATTCCTGTAGGGAAAATATTGCCATGAACTTATAATTTTGCGGACAATACAAATATGCAAAGTGTTTTCCAGTTGTGAGTATGTTAGAACCCAGTGCATGTCTAATTCTGAGGTCGGAACTGTCTACAACTAAATTGTGGTTTTTTGTTTTGTGATATTTGACTATTTTCCCAAAACGTTTAAGTGAATATCGTTATTCTTATAGCTCCAACTACGACCACTTCACCGACGACTACCACATCTCCGACAACAACGACATCACCGACGACAACCACATCTCCGACGACAACTACATCTCCAACGACAACCACATCTCCAACGACAACCACATCTCCAACGACAACCACATCTCCAACGACAACCACATCTCCAACGACGACAACGTCCCCAACTACTACTACATCTCCAACGACTACACCCTGTAAGTGAGGCTATTTTAGACTGATTATGTAAGTCTGTTATTGTTCATATAAAAGAACAAAGGCAGACAATGAGGTGATACCAATTACCAGCGCTTTTTCCTGCATGGGACCCTTTGCGACATTTGGTAATGTTAGCTCATACCTGCTCGAGGGCACATGTGGTTCAGTGGATCAGCGTTCGGCCCGCACGCCAAAGGTTGTGGGTTCGAACCCCGCTGCGGTCAATGTGTTTCGTCCTTGAGTAAGGCGCTTTACCTCAATTACTCCTCTCTACCCAGGTGTATAAATGGGTACCGGCATTATTCAATGCTGGGAAGGCAACAGACTCGCTGTAGATGAGGTGTGGCGATCCCACTACAGCAACATTATATGGTGGAGTCTGGCCCAATCGCTTCGAAAGAGAGATGGGCACTCCGTTCCTGTTTACACAGGTCCGTCCCCCATACCTGTGGATATTCATTCACTTTTATTAATTTCCTGAAATCAAAATAACACCTGAATTATCCAAACTTGATGACATATTCTAAGGCAAAGGTCATCTACTGGTCAAATGAGGTCATTGTTTATTTTGGTTAGGTAGTCTGAAATTGCTTTGAAGTCAAATTTCAGTATCAACCAGACTTGGTGAAAATAATATTTGGAATGGTGGACCTCGGTTGGGTGGGGGCGCTTCTTTTTTTTTTCAGGTCGGTATGTGCAAACCCGATTTCCGAACTTCGGAGCTGGGGAACTGATTTTGTGTTTAAAGTAGGGGCTTAGGAACTTAAATTTTGGTAACTTTTCAGGCGTTGGAACTAATACTGCTGGTGAGGTATAAAATTTTGGTATTAATACCCGTATCATGCCCCTGGCCATGCCCATTCCCTTTGTAGTGCGCCCTGGCCTTTAATGAGCGCACGCTCTGTATAATGAGGTCACAGCCAAGCTTAATATCAAGTTCAATATCAAGAAAAGATGGTTTAAATAATCTTTGGGTTGATGTGCATGAGTTGCGTCGATACGTTTCAGGTCAAAGGTTATCTCCATAACTAATATGTTCTTTTGTTTATTACTATCCAATTCATTTAACAAAAAAATAACAAATTGATGAATTGTCTATTGACTTTATCATAATCACCACAGTGTGGACCACAACTAAGGGGATTTGCGAAGATGACTTAAACGAGGAGTTCAATGTCGTCGCCAGTCGTATAGCTAATACAACAGAACTTACAGGAAAATATTTCCCAATAAAATCTGTTGATCCATTGGAACCGTACACTTTAAAAACACTTTTCGCTAAACCTGTTGAATTGAAGAAACTAAAAATAGACGGAAATGGATTTGAGACATCGGACGGTGACGAGTATGTAATCGAGGCACAGATGTTAATTCCAAATTCAAAGGAAATGGAGAGCAGCGTGTTCAGCGGGGTAAGCTTTTTGTTTTGTTTTTGTTTCGTTTCTTTTTTCAAGTGTTTCAAGCAAAAATTATTTTTACCAATTTACCTTAACATTGTATAAAGTGGCCAAAGAGCTAGAGATCAACATTTGGGTTTCTAAGATTACTTACGAATAACCCATTTGACAGGTTTGCTCTAATTATCTTACTCTTCAAGTTGATTCAGTTCTTGAAAAAAAGTAACAAAAACAACAACAATAATAGCGATAATAATAAATTATAATTATTACTATTATTATTATTATTATAAAATTAAACACGGTACACACCCGTTTGACAATAAAGACATTGATTATACACAAATAAAAACAAAGGAAATTTTTTACAAAAATGGTTCATAAAAATACAGAATATTGAGAACAATCCAAATCACTGATAAAATACCACAAATTATACAAGATGATTAAATATAAAATATAATTTCATTATTTTTTTATGTACGCAAGACATTGTAAAAATAAAAATGCACAGGAATAAGTTTAGCACGGTTTGCAATATTGCTAACATAACAAAGAGATGAGCAAGATACATTGAAATTTATGGTGAGCTTGCTTTAATTCACTATCCATAGAATTCCGTACTATTGCACCACGGTAACTTAAGTTCCTCTTTTCCTTTTTTTTTTTTGGGGGGGGGGGCTTTTGGTATGTGTAGGGGTTTATGTACCCTTAAATCATACTGAGATTCCTTTAACACAAAAGTTGACATAAGCTCATTCATTACTTTATACACTGATTCATGGCAAACTGATTAATGGCAACGCATTCGCTCATGGAGTGAAACCAAATCTAATGAGGATATTAGCTGTTAGTAATTAGCTCGAAACATTATATGCAAATACCGACTTGTCTATCAAATCGAGATAAAGAAGCAAATAAAGCCATCAACGGATGTAAAGAACAATTAGTTGACTTGTCAGGCTAACCAGACCGTTGAAAAATCACTTCGTCTCGATTTGGGAAACGTATCGAGCAGCACCTGGAAAATTAATTATTAATTTCAGATAGTATCTTTATATTATTCTCATACATATTGAAATCCATTAAACACTGTACCCTCTCTATTTTAATTTTCGTTCGGCAAGAAAAATGGAACATCGGATAAGCAATGACTTGCAAAATCAAAATAACAGTTATTGCAGGACAGTTATCATGGAAAATTGAATTACAAGACATAATAGAACATATAAAAAGTAAAATTCCTGTTCACAAAGATCTCAATCATTAATGTTATGACGTTTCAAATGCCGTTCTTATTAATGTACATTGTTCGATTATTTATATTTGCTCGTTTTTGTTTTTCTTCCAGACAGTTGATGAAATAAACAATTGGATTGGACAAAACCGAGACAAGGTGCTCAATGGTGTGGTAACGGTTATACTTACACCAAAGAAATTTGAGAACAATGTTGAAACAGACAGTCAGATAGAAGTGACACTTTATGGATGCCGTAAGATCTTGTGTTATTGTGCTTGTGCTTTTGTTATTGTAGCGCATGTAGTAGTAGTACAAGAAAATTAAATAAAATAATGGTTTGACCTCAAAAATATTTGCAACAGAAACAATGTTGGTGTTGCTATGATGAGAGAATCACATATCGAAAGTCTAGAAGTATTAGTAGTGGGAAACATGTATTTGCAGGGGGCAAGATTTGCACAGGGGGAAATATAAAGTAGGTATAATTGTACTGAAATTTCTACCAATATTTTGGCCATGTCCTAAGGATTAAAAAAGGCATAGTTTGCCCTACCTGAGTGTTATAGATATAGGGCAATAAAGGTTCAAGGTCATCATGGGGTAAAATTTTCATAATGTTCCGATTCTTTTCAAAATGGCCCCAAATTCATATATTTCCCAAAGGACCAGGGAATATAATACTTGCACTCATTTCACCATTTAGAGGTTAAAATGTAGTTATGGTCTGCATATCCTATGGGGGTCATTAATGCTTATCATCTAATTTACATACTAAAATGTCAATTGCAAGGTAAATATGCATTTTCTGTTATAGAATATGACTAGACAAACAATTTGAGACTAGTTTCGTCAAAATCGGAGCACTCTAAAAGAATTACCCCAGGATGACCTTGAACCGTTATGAGCCTATAATCCTGAAACTAATGACCGTAGATATAGCAAACTATACCTAGTACCTTTTTAATACTTATGACCAGATGAACAAGTTTTAAGGTCACGATTTTCTTGTACTATAGGGTTATTAACGAGAATTCTAATCTAGAAGATTAGGGAAGAAAGTATGAAGATGCTTTTTCTATATTTTGAAGGGAGCTGAATCAGAATTTTGGGGTCCAGCCTAGCTCAACTTCTGGGAAATATGGGGAACTTTGTAAAGTAAGGGGTAAAATTAGTACAGCGGTAAATATGAAATAAAATTGTGTTTGTGAGTTCCTGGAATCCCCTATCCACCTAAGTTTTAAATGTTGATATGTGGCAGAAGTGTTAAATGTTGATATGTGGCAGAAATATTAAACATCAAGTTTTCATAAGCCAGGAACGCCTTGTTAATTTTCTAACTACTCCAGTCTGCTGTAAATATTGTCCCTCTATTCAAAGGTTATTCAGGCATATCATTTGTAGTGTCTTTCCAGCATGAAGTCGTGCAAAAATAAGTTTGAAATCCATTAATTGTTTTTGTTTTTATCTTCATCTTCGTGTTCGTTAACATGTCGTCTAAAACACCTGCGGATGCCATATTGTCAAGTATGATGTTTATTGCATGTCCATTATTTACTATTCGATTACACATGAAAAAAATATAAGACTATTTGAAAGTATTATTTGTTTTAATGAATGGCTCATCCATGCGAAATGAAATTCTTGTTTTAAGAATACATTATTCGTCCAAACAACTGTGCTTTACCAATACGTCAGTGACAATGAAAGCCCAAAATGAATTTCCTACCCAGATCTATTATTATCTGTTTACAAGAGCTGCAACAACCACAATAGCAGTAGCAATCAAAGTGGTTTTTAAAATTAACCTGAGGGATTTCTTGGGAAGCAATTCCTATCAATATTTTAAGGGAAAATGGAATAATGCTCTAGTCACTGCTAGTCGCTGATATTGACGTACCGGCCCGGTGTCATGATCTACCGTGTCCGTGTGACTGAGTGTCCTACCACCCATTTGTCTATTGTGTTCTCTATTGAGTGATGTATGCATCATTTGTTCCAGCATTGTAACCCAAATGGCCTCGTCTACAAGGTTACGGTTTATTCCGTACATGTTGCTATGGTAGCTAGGGCACTCTCTCAAGGGGGACACTCAGTTTCTTTACACCGGTACAATGTCCACTGTGGGTTGATTAAGCACAGATGTTTGAACTATTGGACACTAATACTCAACTCGACCTAAGTCTATGAATACATTTTTGGGATACTTCTTACTGGATGCGTATAGTTCTTTTGTTAATATTAATACTCATTTTCTACATAACATTGTCTAGTGTTTATACTACATTTCGTACTACGCATTATTACTATTGTCAAATCTACTTCTCTTTCTTATTCATCAGTATTTCTTTCTTTGTTCTTTTACAGCAACTACTACTACTACTACTACTACTACTACTCTACTACTACTACTACTAATACTAATACTAATACTAATACTACTACTACTTCTTGTACTACTTTACTCAGGGGCGTTCCCAGACCACTTTTAATGTGTTGAGTCTGCGTTGCCGACAAAACTGTCCACTTGCCGACACAATTTCAAAGAATGTCCAGCTCGCTACGCTCGCCGGGTCGCCCCATGATAAATATATAGTTTACCCGGCGAGCCGACACGATTTTGAAATTGTGTCGGCAAATGAACAGTTGGTCAGGTCACAAATTGGTGAGTCCTAGTGATGTAGTGTCCTACCTATTGTGTTCTCCATTGTGTATGAATGCATCACCTATTTCATCGCCAATATCCAGTAGCATCGTCTACAAGGCCACGGTTTATTCCGTGTTATGTTGTCATGGTAGCTAATATACATGAGGGCACATGTGGTCCAGTGGATCAGCGTTCGGCCCGCACGCCAAAGTTGTGGGTTCGAGCCCCGCTGGGGTCAATGTGTTTCGTCCTTGAGTAAGGCGCTTTACCTCAATTACTCCTCTCTACCCAGGTGCATAAATGGGTACCGGTGTCATAAACTACCGTGTCCGCGTGACTGAGTGTCCTACCACCCATCTGTCTATTGTGTTCGCCATTGAGTGCTGTATGCATCGTTTGTTTCAGCACTGTACCCAAATGGCCTCGTATACAAGGTCACGGTTTATTCCGTACATGTTGCTATGGTAGCTAGGGCACTCTCTCAAGGGGGACACTCAGTTTCTTACACCGGCCATTATTTTCAATGCTGGGAAGGTAACAGACTCGCTGTAGATGGCGATCCCACTACAGCAATTACATTATATGGTGGAGTCTGCCCAATCGCTTCGAAAGAGAGATGGGCACTCCGTTCCTGTGTACACAGGTCCGTCCCCTTTACCTTTACCTTACTCTCTCATGGGACACTCACAAGTTTCTTACACCGGCAACACGTTTTTTACCGTTAGTTAAAAAATCTGAGGAGCGGGAGAGGGGAGACCGATATCATTACAAAATTGTTCAATACTGTATTATATACTGTATAATTATGTAGCAAGGGGTAAGTAATATCTAACTACAATTTATGTCATTTCATTACAATATTCCACCTATTTTATCTTATTTTACATTAATACGGACAAGTCAATATTTTGAGGAAAGAATTCTGTAAATGGGGGAGGAGGGCTTCTTCTTCTTCTACTACTACTGCCACTCCTACTACTACTACTACTACTACTACTACTATACTACTACTACTACTACTACTACTACGACTACAGTAACTACCACTACCACTACCACCACCACCACCATCACCACTTCTACTACCACCACTACTACCACTACCACCACCACCACCATCACCACTTCTACTACCACCACTACTACCACTACCACCACTATCACTATATCACTTTGCTAGTTCATATCGGTCATGTGAGTGCCAAAGTCGTATCTACATTTTCATGATTTTCACAGGAGAAACCTTTTGTGTTTCATCTTTTGAGACTTTTCAAATGAAAAAAATTCTTACACACGATAAAAATGTATTTTTTTAAATATCTTATATTTTATTTTCCAACAGAGGTCGACTAATTAAGAAGTAATTAGCTAATCAAAGTGGCGTAACTACACACATGATTTCCCGTGTCGTGCAAGAAAGTTACGACTTTGTTGCACTCAACAGAATTCAATTTTGAGTTAAACAAAGTCGTATCTAAACCCAATTATTAGGTCTAACTAGCCTAATAACTCTGCAATAATTGAACCGTATACTGAAAAATATGTGAAATTATGCGTATTCATTTACTTTGGTAAATTAAGTAGTCTAGCACAAATTGAGTGGAAGAAGGTCGTACCTACATTTTTTGATATGTTTTTAAGGTTTTTTGTGCCAAAATTAGCATAAATTAGCATGAATTTGGTTAAAAAATGAATTCCTCTTTTCAAAATACAGCTTTTAAAACACCCATCGCTTTACAAGAAATAAATGTCGTATCTACATACTAGTTTTCCCGTGTCGTGCAACAAAGTCGTATTTACCAGTTACGACTTTGTTGCACTCAACAGAATTCAATTTTGAGTGCACCAAAGTCGTATCTACACCTAAATAGGTCTATTAAGCTTAATAACTGTGCAATAAATTGACACTGTCACCTGAAATGTATTTCAAATTAAGCGTAATGATCAACTTTTTCATATTATATAAATAACTCAATTTCGCCAAAAATGTCAGTTACGACTTTGTTGCACTCACATGACGATATGAAATCCTAATGATGTTTACTTTAGTTTAGCATGCTTTTTGTTTAAATATATCACGTTGGGAAGCGTTCTTTAAAATTTAATTGAACCTTGTTGTAAGTCGTCTGCACCATTAGCGATATACACAAGTCAAGCTAGCTCCACCCCTCAAAAAAAAAAAAAAACTCACTGTAGGCATATCAATTTTAGCGATTCCTATAGAGTGTAATACTTTGAAGGAAGGCAAGTTAGTGTTATTTTAAAAATGATTTCTGTAATATCCAGTGTTTACCGTGTCTTATCATGCAAATGATAAAAAAGTAAAATCGGAGCTGAACGGAATGCGAGGAGGATTAAGAGAGAGTCCATACTATGAAAATATTATTTGTAGGCGTCAATGAGCGACATCAAGATGTTATATTACTTACCATCATAAAAATAGATGCCTTAGGTGATTTTGTATTTCATAGGGAAGTTCAAACTTGAGGTGCATTTCCCTTGCATTAGGTATGCACAGTGGGCTCTGCTAAATAGTCATTTTGACATCGAGTCAGGGATATCATACTGCTTCTTTTTTGTTGTGTATTCGCAATACGTAGACAAATAAAAAAAAATCTGTCAAAATTATATTGCCTTCTGCAGGATACCAAAAAATCTTGGGTCCATAAGCAGAAAAAAATCTGTAAAAAAATACACAAACCATGTAAAAGTAGAACTCCGTAATAATTTAGCAACATTGTTACCTACATTAGGTAACATTTTACATAATTATTATGGAGTTTTATTTCTACATAGTTTGCGTATTTTTTCTCTGTGTAGGAATCTCATAAACGTAAGTGATAATGAGACAAGTTAATGTGTTAGTCGCTGCATGAGTATACAACTGGTCATTAAGCAAGTGTTTTGATTTATACTAACAGCTGCTACTACTACCACCATCACCCCTTTGACAACTATGACATACTCTGCGGCTTAATCGTCATCAACCGTAACTACTTCAACAACTACCAACACTACATCTCACAAAAGTCCAGTAAGTTTATCACATGAAAACTATGGGTACAGTCAATAAGAATTATGATACTGTTAAGACTCGGCGCGCCTCGTGAAATGGAAAAGGAAAAAATTTGACCTCAGTATAATTTTACCACACTACACTCTTAGTCATTCGATGTTTGTATAATATCATACGATTGAATGGAAAATGTAATGGACAAAAACGTATGCCACCATGCGACCAATGGGAAGGTCTCCAACAAATAATGTGGTCAGTGGATTACAACACCGACTCATGACCAAGGTCCCGGTTCAAGTCCGCTTAAAGCCAATGTGTTGTGACAACTTGGGCAATGCACTTACCTCGCTGCCTCTCTCCACCCAACGAAGTTCAAAATGGGGAGCTTTTAGGGATGAGTCCCAGTGAGTGGGCCCAAAGTTGCAGTTTTTGGATTTTTCATGGTTACTGTTGTGGTACAACCAAGAGGTTTATATAGATAGAGAGGCAAAACTTACGTAATCTTTAGAAATTCATCGTCTCCATGTTTTGCCGGACCACAAGAAACAGAGAGTACCAAACATAGAAAGCAATGGCTGCCTCCGCTTTTCCACATACTGTGGGTGTGCCGCTTGCATATACACTAATCGGTAGTGATGATACAAATTGTATGATTGTGTTAGAGGTGGCCAGGTTTGTATTTTTTGGAATATGTTGTACCTGGATATTGTCTGTGCTAAGATTACTCTTTTTTCTCATTAATTGCAATGCGACCACCACGCGCTTAGGTTGAAAAGATGTTATTCCTTGAGGCGGTTTTATTTAAATCAAGAACGACTGGACGTGTCATTTCATTCGTTGTGTGGCCATGGGTGGACAAATAACCACCCAATAGCACCCCAATATCCAACAACTGATATTTTGGCGGATGTTTGTATCGAATTGACATTAGGTGTGTATACAAGCACCCAAACAATAATTATTCCGTGCAATATCAAAATGGCAGCCGGCCCCAGCACGGAAACCACGACTGGTTTTGAATGGGCTTCACCCCCTTGGGTACAACGCAATAATACGTGTGTATGATTTTACACAAAAGGTTTACCGATCTTGAATGAGCGAGAAAGCATACATGCAATATTGTGGTCCGAGTGTGTTCGTGTCCCAGGACCTGCAATACCCATTGAAAAATGAAAAATCCCCAAAACTGCAACTTTTGGTTTTGGGGGTTTGCGTCTTTCGGGCACTCTATCTCAGCCCTTTCTGTACGCTTTTTTACAAGCCGGTATTAAATGAAGGCAAGGACTAGGGCAAACAAAATATAATTTGAAGACTTTCAAAGTGGTGGACTTTGGCACAGTACTGATGGAAAAAGCCATGCCGAGATACTTTTTGTGCCAGGTGTAAATAAAAAAATAAAATAATCAGGTTTATTGAAGCTCAAATCGTGGCCTGTAGGCCAAATTGTAGAGACTTTACAACTTACATAATTACTAGACAGAAACATGCAAACTTTGGAAGCAGCAGGCTCAAACAGCGCCCATATTGGCAAAGCTCAAAAACACACTATACGAAACACACCCGTGTAGGGAAGTGCCAAGCTTTCTGTTCCTTTGCCCATTTCAAAGAACCATGGAGAGAGAGTGGATATTAAGGTTTAATCAATATTGTTATGACAAATAAATCCCAAAATTGAGTTCCCGAATTAATCCAGCAAGTGGTCTCACTCAGATTAGAACGCCGAGGACCCTTGCCCAGAAGTAGCTTGCTACCGTAGACCACGCCCTTTATCATGCATCTTTCGGGTAGTATCCGTAAAGCCTTATTAAAGCCTTACTGCCACACTTGTACTTCTTGGAACCATAGCGTAACACCGTATTTTCTCCTCTAAATTTAATCTTGCTTTCAGGACCTCATGCAATAAGAACGTGACACATCGCCTGGAAGAGAACTCCTTTACACTCGATTTCCATCTTCACCAATGAAGATGCTAAGAATTTCACCCACACAACGGTTTTTAATTACAAAGCGGACTCGGATAAGTTTAATTAACATTAACATCAGCGGAGTTATACTCCTTCAGACCACGCAGGCCTAATTTCAAATATAATGTGTGTTTTTGGCTTTGGGGAAGATCTTGTCACTGAGTCATGCTATCCTTCAAACGTAAGTAAAATCAAAGTTTTGCCCACACCCAACTCAAACTTGTTTATTGAGTATAGCTTCATGTTTAATTGTTGCATATGTTAGTGGATAAGGTGGGGGCCAATTCAAGTACCTTATTATTAATGTGTAAGTATGTTCTAAATAACTATTGAGGATAAATACCCCTCGTGAGCTGATAGCAATGAAATAAAGATTACGTTCCCGGCGCTACCACAACAAACTATGATAAAGTCATTATCGGATTTAAAACGCAACACTACTTTAGCCAAATCTATGTCGTTCATTTGAATAGTGGTTCCAGTGGTATTTTGACCCTGATATTAACTTTTGACATCTCTTATGCATATTGACTTGTCAGAAACAGATGATTAATTGCCTCTAATTTGTAGAGAATAAAAAACAAAACTTAATGTTTGCTAGTGTGTTAAGACCCCCCTCAGATGTGGTATCGATTTCGTTTCAACTAGCTTGTACCGAAAAGAGCTTAACACAAGTGGTTGGGGAGGGTCCACATTGACCCTAAAACACGGGCGAAAACGCAAATGATGACGAGACCGTTGTTTCTGCTAAATTGTTAATCATTAGTCTTATTCCGCATCTTCTGACGTGTGTGCGAAGAAATCGCGTGGCGCTTATGGAGATATGGGCGTCCATATGCTATGCCCCCCCCTGTTTACACCACCAACGGCCTCAACCCACGACAAAAATAATTTTGACATACGTGACCTTTGATCTATGTTGGCTACTCGATGTATGTGGCAACTTTATTGTTAACTACTACCAAAAACAAATACTAATTAAAATTCAGCAAATGCTTATGTAAGTTGATCAGTAACGATATCTATCTACAAATGAATGGGAGAAATATAGTGCTTGGAAAGAACTTCTTCGTAAAAATAGTAAAATTGATCGAACACACCACGGTTTTTCTAAACATCAGTTTCAGGTGATTTCAGTTCGTTTATTTACATATAGAATACATTACATGTATATATAGAAGGCAATACAATAATCATGGTGGGTAAACCAAACAGCATAGCTCGGGAATGGTCACCCTTACCTTAAAAACCAAAGTTTACAGTAAATGACTTATTCCAATGTGAATGACAAGGACGACATCTAAACAAAGTGTTGAATAGACCTAACGAGACAAGTGCAAACAGACACATTACGTGTTGGCATCGTAAATGGATTATCTGGGCAAAACAAAACTTAGTGATATAAACCATGAGCTAGAGCGGAGTGGAGAAATGAAGTTTTGAAGATGGAAGAATCGAATTGAAATTAAAGTTGTAAAAAAAAAAAAAAAAAAAAACCCCACCCACACACACACCAACACCCACCCACTACACACAGATACACATCCACACCCACACACACACAACGCACCACGCACCCGCGCACACACACACACACACGCCACGCAACGCACTACGCACACCAAAGATATGGGCAAAATAAGATATATAATAAATATATAAATGGTTGTATAGACTTAAACAATAAGCAACCACATGTACTTTAAGGGAGGCAGTGCAGTGAAGGTAACCCATTTTTTGAATTGGAGCACTTACATTAACTTTGTTTGACTGAAGCTATTTTAGGATGGAAATTACCAAAAAATACATAAATTGCATTGAAACGGTGTCCGGTTGGCCACTATGGCAACGACGGCCATCTTGGATTGATGATACAAAACTCGTGCAGATATTTTTCGGCCACCTTAAAAGCTATTTTTACCAAACTCAACTCTGATAGATAAAAGGTGGCCCCACTTACAACCCGACAGGGCTTTTTTTCTAGATTTCCTTTGGAAATTGAGTCCCATGAGGTCAAAGGTTACCAATTTTGGCCGCGAAAAACGAAAATATGAGTTTTCAAACGGAATGCCTCATTGGATCGTTAAAAAGTATCAAATATGGATTTTCCTTCTGTAAGGTTATAATACAAGGTCTTCATCAGTAACTTTGCCAATGTGCTAGTTGATAGGCATGCACCATTGCTGAGAAAATTTCCGCCAAGGAATTTGCAACATAATGACAAAACGCCATTTTGGAGAAAGAAAAACGCATTTAATGTATAGATATAAAAACACTTAATTATGACAAATTTTAAGCAAAACATGCAAATGAGATGACCAATCCGCTTTTCTTTGCCCAAAATAAGTTTTACCTGTTGAAAATAACATACATTGCAACAAAACCCTGTAAAATACCAATTTGATGGCATTTTCAACTAATTTCTTAATTATCGCTCCTCAAAATCAATAAAATACATAAGAAATTTAACACACACATTTCAATAGGAGAAATTATATTTGGTTGAATTTCTCGAAAATCCATTTCAGTGAAACGGGAGTAACTTTTGTAGGGAAGTCCTATTGAAGTCAAATAAAAAGCAAATGAAAACTGAAGTTGTATAGGATTTGAAATTGCAACAATCTTAAAGTGATAAAAAACACCCAAATTTCAAATTCACCTTCACTGCCTCCCCTTAATGCATTCTTAACTTGAAGCAGCTACTAGTTAAAACTTTAAGTGCATCATGTTGGAGAAATTCAAAAACAAAATGGCTTCTTTTTTGGTGAAAATTGACGCTCATGAAAATCAAAGTTTCATCCCTAATTTCAAGGTTGAATAATATATTTGTCAATTTTTCTTAGTTGTTAAAAAGTTTAGGGTAGTCTTGATATGTGATGAGTTCTATTGAAATATTCCTATGGGAAATGCGTTTTATAGGTTAGGATCCATAGGGACCCCTTGACCACCAACGGGTATGCCCAAGACCTTGACCACTTAAGTGTTAAGCTAGAAACCCATTTTCACACCCTTGTTCATCAACGAGCGTAAAACGCCGAAATATAAGCTAAATTCGACAAATTAGTGGTGTAAGCTTTGCCGTGCAGAGAAGGATTTTCCCCGATTTGACTGCTTGATATTGATATGTTTAATGATGTGTTTTGTTTGAACAAATTGTTTGCGTTGTACAATAAATAATAATAGTTTGTGTTTCATTTACGTTTGTTTCAGAACAAAACAAACTTCCTTTTCAGTATAGGGTTAGATTAATGTTGTTTTGTTGCCAACAATACATATTTTCGGCGTCATCTGTTAATGACGTAACAATTATCGATTAATAACTAAAATATTAACTGTTAAATAACTTACGCCCGCTTAGCAGTATGAGTCACACAATGTTAATTTGAAGCGCCCGAGTTAATGATCAAATCTACATAAGCTCTGTAAAATATATTTAGTCAAGACATACAAAACACTTGCCTATTTAATAAAACGAAACAACTTTTTTATGTCTGGATACCCAGAATTCAAAAACTTGATATATCAAAATAAAAATTTCAGGTTATAAATGTTAAAGCGTCGTATTTTCTAAGTCCTTTGATTTTTTTGTAATGATGCTGGTATCAATTTCAAATATTTTCCACTGCTGTTCCATGTTATTGTTCTATCATAACTGCATATTCCGATTTGTCATTATTATTTTGTAGTACTTTGATTCAGGTAACATGGTTTACCAGACAATAGATTACTTAAGCGTTAACTTGTACGACGTCGAACCTTTTCCAGATGACAAAGTGACCTTTACAGTTGTACCTTATGGCTGCGTTGGTAAGTTTCCATTATCAATTCGAAAGCAAAGAACGCACTCATGCGCTCAAAATGAAACAGGGAAAATCAAAGAAAAAATCTTTTAAGTAAAATCTGTTAAAAATAAATTGATTGGTTAAGTTGCCGATTGGTTACCTTTATGCAAGATAGATTTGAATGTCTGGGAATATTTGTGTGTATGGAAAGGAACGTAACGTTTCGTGTCTATTCTCTTCTTTGGAGTATTTGAACATCCTCGTCATTAAACTTAATCTTACTGGTAACAAATATTCCTAAGCGCTACATTCCACAATAAGGACGATTTCCTAATCTTGTTCTTGAATATTAAAATTAAGTCCCATCATATAAACGACAATGGGTCATTTCTGTACGACATTCTCTTATCCAAAAACGAGGCTATAAAGGGCTGGCTTCGAACAACCTCCCAAAGTAACAACTCAGCCATATACAACTCCACCAAGCTGCGACAAGCGTAAACTACCTCCGTACAAAGTCAACTGCGGAACATGGTGACACTAACGGATAGACCATTTTCACCAGATGGACGGCAAGTTTAAAAGGTAACTTTTGACAAAAAAAGTTTACATTCAAAGTATATCGTCACTGGGCAGGAGGAAATTCCTATGTGATATTTAACTTTGAAATGGCCCAATTTTCGAAACTCCTATGTGCAAAATATAACTTTTCATCAAACGGTCTTAAACGAAACAATGCCTAATACTATACCTGACGTCCCTAGAGCAAAATCTGACGATCACGCAAAAAAGAGCTAGCCTTTTTTCTTGTTAGTTTTTTTAAAGATATAGGGGCTATTTTCCCCAAAATAAGCAGGGGTCCTTTCTTTGTGATTTTTTGTGATACCAAAACTATAATTTTTGAGGCAATTACAACAAACAAACAAAATACAAATATTATATATAAATTTTATATATATATATATACTATATATATATATATAGTATATATATATGTATATATATATTTCGCTAATATAGTCGTGAGGGGAATCATGTATCATTCATTAGTTTATAATGAGCTCTTTAGTTATTTAAATTAATTAATATTCTACTAAATTTACAATTAAATAAAAAAAGAAAAATTAATATTCATATCTTTTGAACGAATAAATCGCAATACAAAGGGAAGGCGTTAAGGGAAGGTGATATTTCCCTCTAACGCCGTAACGTAATGAGTGAATATCAAAAGATCGTTTCCCCCTAAGCCAGGGATAGCGAGTATATATATATATATATATATATATATATATATCTATATATATGTGTGGTGTGTGCGTGGGTGCGCTGTGTAGTATCTATGATGTATATGTATTAACCCTAAAAGAATCCGCCGCCCCTCGACATTTTTTGTCGCATCTCACCTATTTGTTATTTTTTCACGCCAAACTGCATGTGAACTGTCTTTCTTTGAGCATTGCGCGCGATTTAGACCATTTTAACAAAATCCGACCTACGGTTATGACGCGGCGTTACGTAATCTCGCCACTGCGTGTGAAGAAAAGCTATCTCCCATTGAAATTACACGAACATAGTTATCAATCCGTTTCCGAGATACTACGAACCCCGGCGGTGAGATGGAGGGTCAAAAACCGGCTCTTTAGGTTAATGAAGTATCAGTATCTATGTGTATATCTATGTTATAATGTGTGTGGGTGTGAATGTGTGTGTGTGTGTACGGATATACCTTTTGGAAACTCTTGTGTATCTTGTGAGGACGTTTTATACAAAAATCATCAGAAGCTAATTAATGTGTAATAGTTATTAGAGAGAGCTCGTCACCCAAACAAAATTTAATATAATACTCCCCGCTTAAAAAATCCGAACGATGTTGAAATGGCCATCAACGTGCTCAAACGTGCTTTCAAATGAACGCGCCAAGCCAGCTGGATAAATCTCTCAAACTTCCACATCATGCTTCGTTATCAATGCATTACGGACACAGGTCAATAAGCAAACACATTACACGAACAACGCTCCTGGCATTTATTATTATAATTCACCTACATACCTACATACCTTTTTAATACAGTAATTTATATTCTGATTTTTTAGGCGGGGAGTATAGTTGTCATTTTAAGAACCCTTACCCTCACCAACCCTCACATACCTCCACATACCCTATGAAGTGATTTAGTTTATGAAGCACAATATTTATTCTATAGTGTCAAAAATATGTCCCCACAAAGCACAAAATATTCGTATATGTATGTGATGTGCGTGTGTCTCATTTTACTCTTCAAAAAAAGTAATAAAACCCTGGTATCAAAATCAATTGAACAGAGAGTAGAAATAACAGCTGCATAAAAATGGCGTCATTCCATTCCTTACTTTTTACCAAGAAATTGTACACAACTATCAAGTAATTTTATACAAAGGGCATATAGAATTAATCCATTGGCCCTAAACATGATTGTCCTCTAATTGTCCCGTAATTTATTTTGGTAGGTGATAGCTGCATTACATCCGAATTCAATCCACCACTAGATGACCTGGAAAAGGTTATATTCTCTACTAACGACCCTGACGTGAAGTACATTTTCATCACTGTAGAGGGGTTTTCAAATGAAATAAAAAACGGAGATGAAACGACGGTAAGTACATCATCAGAAAATTAGTTAGGCAAATGTCTTTATAAATTTGCTTCGATATAGCTCAAAATAAGTGAACAGGCGCCCGATATTTTACGCGGCGATAATAATAAAATATTTCTCCCCGAGACAGAACGGGCATCTTTTTGTGACATCTGTATATGATTTGGCATGCCTTTGTATTTTAAATTGATTTCCATAAAAATGTTTGGGTTACTCTTGATGTATTTAAATGTTTCTCTTTCACAGATATCCATGATTGTTAATGGAGAGGCAACGTTTTACATAACATTACTCAATAGGGCCGATTTTAAAAATACAACAAGTGTGAAGATATGCATCGACAAAACAAAACAAATACGATTGGGAGGACTGACCGCTACCTTTAACATAACATATATTGGATGCGCCCCTCGTATGTATTTAATACACGATTTCTTGATTCTTTGTTATATGTTGAAATTATACCTTCTACTGCATGTACTATTTCTACTACAACTAATCAATTCAAATTCTGACATTCATAATTCCTGCATATATCGTCAGCCGTGTCACATAGTGACGATTTCACATTTTGGCCTTCTGGAGAAATTTGGCATATACATTTGATTTTGGCTACTCTACAAATTCACCAAATGTTAAACCTCAAAGTAGCCTAATTAGTAAATATTAATTAACAAAACAATAAAGACTATTTGTAAAACCTTAAATTATTCTATTCTGCGTAGGCCCAAAGCATCGTATCAGCGTTTGGAAGTATTCGCCGTAAAAACGGCTGCACATAGGGACGTATTCTTCAGTATACGATAGAGTTGCTATTTTGGCGTTTATACATAGTGACGTATTTGCGCAAATGCGTCACTAACGACGTATTAGTATGACGTATTTGTTATTTGCACTTTGAACTTGCTATTTGTCATTTTCATATAGAAAGGTCTTTTATTTAACATAATTTTTCGCTATCTAGATAAATTTGATGTGTATTAGTTAAATATATTTCATATTTAACTTATTTCGACAACTTTCCATTAGCTTTTAATTGAAATATGTTTTAAATTAGAGAATAAAGGTATATGTAACAAGACTTTTGAACTTTTGTAACAGAATCATTAACAAATATTCCAACCCGATTTTATTTAAGCACCCATCACTACGACATCGCCCACAACTACTACGTCACCCACCACTACGACATCGCCCACAACTACTACGTCACCCACCACTACGACATCGCCCACAACTACTACGTCACCCACCACTACGACATCGCCCACAACTACTACGTCACCCACCACTACGACATCGCCCACAACTACTACGTCACCCACCACAACGACATCGCCCACAACTACTACGTCACCCACCACTACAACATCACCTACTACTACATGTAAGTTTTCAATTTATAGTACATAATGCACCTTTGAAATCAAATTTCCGGTCGTTATATTTATATTCATAAACCCACTCTAAAAGTAAGGAATGAATAAGGGATTACTCTCATATATTGAGTAAGATCTTTCTCAAAGTGGAGTGAACTTTACGCAAAGTTCGGTAAGATTTAACTATATTTGACTATAACTTTAATCCACACATGGAGGTAATCTTCTCCTTTCTTGATTTTACGGTGCATAATAATCTGGAGTTCGTTCTTTTGGTTATTTTTTTATTATTTTCCTTTTGTTTTTGTTGTTGCTATTGATTTTGTTTTGTTTTTCGTTTATTTTTTCTGCTCACCCTGTATAAGACTCATAACGAATACCAAAAGCTGCTGTTCTGGAAGGCTATAGTCCAAGCAATGTGCCTATTTACATCAATATCGATGATACTCAGTTGGTTATCAAAGTTATTCTGTTGTGTGTGTGTTTGTTATGAGTTTAGAGAGAAGATAAATACAAAGCATTGCACATAATGTTTTTTAATCAATACCTAAATTGTATTTAAAAACTGTGCCGTTTCATATTTACTGTTGGGTTATATGTATACCTAAGAATTTTACTCAATAACTATTAAAATTGATTTATTGTCGCTGTAATTGCTATGATGCATTTCCTTCTATTATTATTATTATTATGTTATTATTATTATTATTGTTATTATTAATGTAATCGTTTGTGTGACATTGTTCTCTATTTGTATTTTCATATTTAACCTGTTTCACATGGTCTGTGGAAATCCAAATCAACCCGCGCATTCGGCGTTGTAAGTAAGTTATGTAAAAATAATGTGTTTTGGTAATCTAAAGTTTGTAATTCATTCTTATTCAGGATACGTAAATGTTAATTATGAATAGGCACCATGCTTTTGTTTGACTCACCTACCCATGAGTATATTTTCTTCAACTTAAAACTGAACTTACTATAAGAAATTTTTATCATATAGGCACTCATCCAGTACTCGGGAGGGATATGACTTGGTTTAAATCCAGAATCCGAACTCTAATTTCTTACGCAGACAGGAACACTGGGTGGTGTTTTAAATTTTGGGTGGGCCCATGTAATCTTCTTTCAGTTTCAAAACTTTCAAAATCAGTTATTATTCATGTTACAATTTTAACCTAAGAAAGTGAACATTTAGAACACAAAAAAATGTTGTAAGATAAAAAGGTCGTCACTAAAGCCAAAAATTCTTTCACTTTTTCCTTACCTATACCCGTATTTTTTTGGAAAAGTTACATAAATCAGTATTCCACATTCTTCAAAATTGGTCAATGAAGCTCTGCAGCCTGATAGGTACTGTGTAAATACACATATGCAAATGTTGCAGAGTTACTAATCTAATTAGGAGTAGTTAGATTATTTACGACTGAAATAGGAAATTAACTTAAATAGGAAATTAACTTTTCATAAAATAATTAACACTTAAGTGTATAAGGGGAGGTCCACGTGGACCCAACATTTTGTTTTTTGCACGCCTTGTTTTGGCCAAAATTTTATGTAATTGCCTACTTATCAGTTGCGCATATTTTGGTGGAAAAAAATCAAATCGGCCATGGCATTTTTATGCTAATTAGCATAAATAAGCATTTTAGTGGCGCTATTCAAAATTTGCCCCTTAAATCGTACTGGAGTAATTTTTTTCATTTTTTATTGGAGAAATGTAAGTGTATCTATTTTCTCCTATTATGATCCGAACTTTAAATTATGGAAAAGTCACTTTTCCTTTTATGTGGCCGTGTTAATGTACCTCATTAATTAATGAGTAGAGGTTATGGAAAAAATACAATGGCAAAGTAGTTTTCAAGGAGGGATTCACGTGGACCCCCCACCCCTTATATACTAAACGCAAGAGCTTATACACTTAAGTGTTAAAGAAAATAATTTTTCATCGTATCTTATTATAGTTTTCATTCAAAAACTCACTATTGAATGAAACATAAAATGCTTCTATAAATCATGGACATGTATTTTAATACCATCTTGAAGCTTGTTGCAGTCACGTGCACGTGATAGTTTTTCTCTTAGGGTTGTATTGCGATTTTAAAGGTCCATAGCCCAATCGCTAATAGTCTCGTCCCCAGAACCCCAGATTTTACCGGAAGTGGTCGAAATTTTTTTATCAGAAGAAAGCTACTATTTTTTTCATTTACCCTGTGAAAGGGTGTTGGTTTGGAAGTTATGAGCGAAAATCGGACCATCCCCCGTTAAAAAAATTACCCAAACCTCATACAATCTGTGTTTGTACAATATTTTGCAGAAATTTTTTTTTTATCAATCTCCCTTGTCCATCCCCATTGACAGATCATTTTTTTTTATAAGTGTGACATCCCAATCGTAACGCTTTCTGTGAGCGCTTGTGGGTGTACGTGTGATTTTATGGGTGAATCTGTGTAAGGTTTTTTTTTTTCATACGTGAGTGTGCAGTATGCATGGACAATGTACTGGAATATAATGACAACTGTGTTTACTGTTCCTTTCTCAGAAATTACTAGTTTTAATTCGATTAAACTTTCGTTAAGTGCCAAGTATCTTTTAGTATAGTCATTTTATAATTTTTATATTCTTTAGCTTCAACTAATACCACGGATCTAACCACAACATCACCAACTACCATCCCACCAATAACCCAAACAACCACCGACTACAACATCCCCGACCATAACTATGGCAACTGCACCTCCGACGACAACAACCACTTTGCCGACTACAACCATGTATCCGACCACAACCACTTACACTACCACGTTCCCTACAACAACAGTAAAGCCTTGCTATGACGTGCTGAATGATCTGGAAAACGTATTGGCATCAGAAAGGATAGACGATAAAGGAAGCGTTGGTCCAGGATATGCTCTTGATTTCAGAACCCCAGGTGTCTACGGCAAAAAGATTCGTCTCTGTGCTGTTTTCAGCGAACGTGTTGCTTTGTCAGAGGTGGAGATTACGTCTGATGATTTTGGCGAGACCCCAACATGGAGTCTCGAGGTTGAAAGAATAGACCCAGATACGGGTACTCAAGGCACCAGAACTGTCATAAACGTAAGGCATATTCCATTCACATGAGACATCAACTGCTCATAAAGCGTCATTTTAAAAGAAAAACAAAAGACTCAATTGAAAATGTAATGGGGTGCTAGGCCCGTTCTCAAACCGGTTTTAAAACAAAAAGCAAAGTTTACTGGAAGTAAATATAAATAATTCTTCACAAGCGCGCGCTTAATTCACCCTTAAAGTGGCAGCCATTGCGAGCCATTATAATACAGCGGCAGCCATTGCGAGTTTTGAAAAAAAGCGAATGTTACCTTTCGCTTTTAGCCAGTAGTGAGGCATATCCTGGGTGAAAGAATTCCATAGTTATCCATTGGTACTAAAATAATAAGTATAAGGTGCTTAATAACGAATTCCTCAAAGGACGATGGTAACCACCCTCCTCTTCGTAAAGGATGTAGCAAAAAAGTTTAAGAAATGTAGAGGGATAGGTAGTGGTAGGGGAGGGACCTATCTTAAATTTTATACAGTTTTAAGAAATGACATCTGTCTGCGAATTGTTTAGTTTTATGTTCTACATCTTCTGACATAGGGTCTGACGAAACTATCGCATCGCGCGATTGGACGATTTAGCGTGTGGTGTTAGCGTGTGGTGTTAATAGGTGTTAGATTTTTTAAAGAAATTTTGCTGGCCATCTGGGAGCCGATATTCAAAGTACCGCTTTCCCTCTATAGACCAGTTAACATCCTACGTCACTTCTTTACAATTGCCCAGTGTGTAACAGTCAGGGCGACCTATTTCAAGATACCAGGCCCTAACATGTTTACAAACATTGCTGTTAACTGGTCTATATGTTTGTACGTGTACGAGAGTAAATCCTTCCCCATTGATCGAGCACTGAATACCGTATATGCTTTACCATGGTTGATTACGGCTATGTCAAACATTCAGAGTCAGTCTTCAGCCGTAATAGTCCTACTGACCGAAGAAAGTATACAAATATCTACTATTCATGTTTGTGTTTAATCATACCTTTTGTTATATTGATATATTGCAATCCTAATATAGGAAACAACGACCTCAATATTTGGGTATGAATACGAACTTGCAGTGGGTGTTGTAGAAGCATGTGTGATAATTAACAAACCCGACCGAGCAGACGAGTTACGAGTTAATGTCACCTACCGTGGTTGTTATGACTGTGAAGATGATCTGAATGCAATCAACCAGCTTATAGCTACGCAGAAAACAGGTGACGGAGAAGTGGTTGACAACAGTACGTTCTCAGTAAATGTCGGCGCTGTTGAAAGCGGCAACGAAATCTGTTTAAGAACCATTTTCAGTCAACCAGTACGTTTAAATCATATCACTTTCTTCTTTGTAACCGGTGAAGACGGTTCGAGTATATCCTATAGCGTCCAAGGAGAGCGTTTAGCCGGAGGGTTAGACACATTTGACACTGGGACTGGGATAATTGAAGTAAGTGCAAGTTCTTAATTATCGATGATATTTACGAGATACAATTTTTTATTAACCTTTTAAGAATACTTTCAACCATATGGAATAGATTACACTTAGGGAACAAATCAATACTCAACCGGTGGGCATTTTCCGGTTCTGCCCGGTTCCAGGCGGTTCACTTAATCCGCTCAATCTTCTTAATCTTTTAATCCGATTAAGTAATTCCGTAACTCATTGAATTAATTGAACCGCGCGGAACCGGGCAGAACCGGAAAACGCCGCCAGTTGAGTATTGAATTCTTCCATTAATTATTTATAATTGTCTTCACATCTTAATAGATTATAATAAGATCCCAACACATGAGGCAAAACAGCTCAGAATTGTTAGCCTAAAATTAAAATCAAATGGTCATGATATAAGGGATTGATTGTGTACAGAAAAACATAATATAAGGTTAATACATTTGTTATTTGCTTTCTTCCAGGACAACATGCTACGCCACAACATGGACGACCTAAAATTGCAGTATGTCATAACCTTGGACGTATGCATCACAGATTCAAATTCAGCAGATGGTCTCACAATTCGGTTGGGAATTTATGGATGCGTAGGTAGGTATTAGTTTTCAACCCATTATGAACATTTTTAATATTTAACGCCAGCATTCTTTGAAAGCGTCTATGGAGTCCACATAGTAATAAGAAATACATCCAACAAGTGGTTTCCCAATACCATAACGCAAAGGAAGGCTATCCAGCTTTCATTCCCGTTTTATGTTATAAAAGTGTTAAGAGTATTTCCAAAACACGGAAGGTGCTAAAGCAGTAAGGAGATAAATCTACAAAAAGGGAAGACCCGTAACATTTTGACAAATAGTTTGGTCGATCTGAACTGAAAGGAAAAATTTGCAAATATTAAGAACTTAATGGCATCCTTGCCTTTTATATTCTGTACGATGTTCTTCAGAGCTCTTGAGTTGTCTTATATATCATATGTATGGGCGTATAATTATATTTAACCCTTAGTACTTATTCTATATCATGTGCTTCATAACGAAATAAACTACACGATATAGCGTAGGTGCGTAGGATATAATTATGTCGACATGGGAGAACACTTTTTTCAGCTGTATCATTTAGAATTCACACACAACACAACATTGAATTTTCAGAAATTCCACCGACTACAACCACGTTACCCACCACAACGACGTTACCCACAACCACTACGCAACCCACGACAACTACGTCACCAACCACAACTACGTCGCCAACTACAACTACGTCACCTACGACAACTTGTAAGTTATACCTAAATGGTTTATCCCTTTCAGTAGTGTGTAATAATGCCCATAATACACAAAATGGTTTGAGTATGTTTTTTTGGAAAATGTCATCCAGCATAAAAAAATGATAAAGTAATTTAATCAGCGCACATTTTTGATAGGCCCCGAACTTCTTGAGCTGTATTTATGGCATTTATTTTAAGAGGTAAATAAGACTTCATTTCATGCAAAGTGTAATACATCTCTAATGGAAAATATGTAGTACATTGGGAAATGTAATTGATGTTGTTTAAATTGTTATAAAATATATAACAATCTGTTCGGTTGCTCATAAGGTTTCTAAAAAGGTATACTTTGACATATTTACCACCTATTGTATTTGTTACAATAGGCTCAAGACAGTTCAAGGTCATAATTTACAGAATGGTCCGATTTTGTTGAAACTGTTGATATTTGTTTAAATCGTTCGTAGGGTCATACTAAACAAGAAAATGTATATAAATTCTGTTTCACAGATATTTATATATTCGGATTCTGTACAGTAAGACGAACAATTTGGCACCATTTTTAAAACAAAGTGATGAATCTGAAATTTTACCCCAATGTGACCTTGAACCTGTTTTGCCTTATAACTCTTGACCTATATAACCCATATACCTGAAATGCTTGAAAGGTACTGAACGTGATGGTTTACTTTAAAAAAAATAAGCCTTTTTATATTTTGACCCATGTATAACCTTGCCCCCTGGATTACATCCAAGAACACACTTTAAAGAATGACACCCACAATTTTTGGAACCTTCATGTATTTTCGATTTAGAAAAACCTCACAAATTGTATCTTCATACACTTTCGATTAAGAAAAACCTCGCAAAAATACAGTTCACATGTAATAATGTGTCAGTTAAAATTTCTTAATGTCGATTGATGTTGCATACATTCTTTTTTCTCCTTTTCTATATTATGTTATATTAGTGGTTAATAAGAAGTATGGAGGCGTTTCATAGGCCTATATGACTGTGTACTGTGTATATGACTGTGTGCGCTGCCACTGCATGTCTTTATTTTTTATCTTCGTTGTTTATCTTTGATTATTAAGGTTTTGGTTTTGGAGCGCCCCTTCTACTTTTTGTATTCGCGTATTGCTTTTATTTTGTCCAAATCAACCTACCGCTGTTCCATGGGCCTCGCTTTGCGATATTCGTGTACTTTGGAATATTTAGATAAATGGATTAAATGGTCGGGATGCTTGGTTGTAAGACATAGAAACTGTTCCCTTTATAGTTACACTAGTATTTCTGTAACTAAGGATATGTAATTATACCGAATAACCAGATAGCTATTTTGATATAATGTAACCGCCACCCTTAACATCGATTCCAACCTGATTGTATTTTAGCACCTACAACAACGACATCGCCCACAACTACCACGTCACCCACTACTACGACATCACCCACAACTACTACCTCACCCACCACAACGACATCGCCAACAACTACTACGTCACCTACCACTACGACATCACCTACTACTACCACTTGTAAGTTTTGAATATAATAAAATTCATCACATCTATTGCTTATATTACTTTTAAATTACCACCCATAGTACTTGCTAGTTGAAAACTGTGCCCGATGATTGTTTATGTCGTTTGACTGTTCTTATTAATTTGTTGTGTCCTGTATGTTTGTCACCATCGGGCTCCATACACGACAACGGAAAAAAGCGTGAAACTAATGTTACGTGAGGAGTGAACTGAATCGAGTGCCTTATTTTTTACCGATGTAGGTGGAGTATGAATCCGGCGGACTATAAAACAAAATCCAGGCCGGTCCCTAAATAAAGAGTACGAGTCGGTGATATTCATGTAATAGGCATATATGTTGATTAAAGCTACGACAAACCCAAATTTTGCCCTACAGTAATCTGTTTAGGGGAATTTTATTTATTTTTTTTGTAAAATAACTGACCTTTATTTGAAAGCAATTTCAAGGAATTTCATATTTTGTTGAAAATGTGCCAGTGCCAGTGGTCATTTAAATGTGTTTGAAGTTCCAACAGTACACGTAGAGTATCATGTTAGCATTCTACTGGTATATATTACTACACTGATTTTTAACATTTTCCGATCCTATAGCTCCAACTACTACCACTTCTCCAACCACCACACCGCCAACTACAACAACTTTGCCTACTACAACAGAAAAGCCTTGCTTTGACTTGCTGAATGATCTGGATAACTTATTGGCATCAGAGAGGGTAGACGACAAGGAAACAGATGGACCAGGATATTATCTTGATTTTAGTACACCAGGGGGCTACAGTGATAAGATCCGTCTATGTGCTGTGTTCAGTGAGCGTGTTGCTTTGTCAGAGGTTGAAATTACGTCGGGTGATTCCACCCAAACCCTTACTTGGACTCTCGAGGTTGAAGAAATAGACGCAGACACGGGTACTAAAGACACAAGAACCGCCGTACAAGTAAGATATTTAATTAAAATAAGAATACCGAACGCTTCGTATGGGTTTCCTCCTAGTTCAGATCAGGTCATTTTGCTTCGTTGCTCTTTTTTTATTTGCAAGTGGAACTTTGAGCGATTAGCACGATTTTGAAGGTGCATTTATCGAAGTCAATGCGAAAATAAAACAAAAAAAAACACACAAACAACGTCATATAGAAAACACCAACATCGCCCACAACATGCAGATTTACTTCACTTAAATCACATCCACTTATAATAGATACACCAGAATCAGGGAAGAGATCGAGGTGTCACTTCATACATGTTGGCTTTCCTAGTAAATATGTTGTATGTGTGTGTATTTGTATATATCGCGCAAAAGATATAACAACAAAGGAAATTAAAATTAATATATTCAGTTTAGCATGCTTTGTAAGATGAGTTGAAAGCTGTGTTACTCGTCTAAATAGGTATGTATTTTGGTATATTAATCTCAGGTTGATCGAGACATGGTTTGCTATTATAGTAGATTCACGGTCACTCGCTTCAGTAACACCATAGAGGACTGCCAAATCGCGTGAAACACATTTTTCAATGGAAATGAATTTGGTTATGAAGACGAGGTTAGAACGAGTTTGGGATTTATTCCGTATTGAAATGCGTTTCACACGATTTGGCACTCCACAACTCTCGTAAGCAGGGGCATTCGACATAGGGGCGAATTTTGCCATCCCAAAGCTATTTTGATTCAACGGAGAATAGAGTCACTCTGTGCATGGTTTTACGCGACAAGGGTTGAAACTTTCTCAAGCTTATACCCAAATTGAAAAGAACATAAAGGAAATTGAAAAGAACATAAATAGTTGTCGGTCATCGAACCATTAACCTTGTAGGGGTGTAGGGCAATAAGATTTTTTAAACTCTTATTATTTGTACTAATGTATGTACATAAACATAAAGGTATTATTTTTATGATGTTATAAGCATTGCAGAGACGGCAAACGTAACATGTAATGGATATTGAAAACACATATTGGGAGTACGATAACATTTGTGAAATACCGATTTGGCAGGTTGTGAATAAGTTCGCAGAACAATAGGTGAATTACTGTAATTTCAAGTACCATGTTGGGTCATCAAGTGTATTTCCAAGCATCTAGGACAACTAGAATGTCAAGGGCCTCACTTATAATTAAATCACAAATAGACGTAAACTTGTTGTTCCTTGATCGTGCATTCCAAGTACCAACTTCTATTTTTGGTACTGCAATTTGTTGTTTGCAACAAGAAACATTATACCCATGAACCAGTGTGATACTGGGTCTGGTTATTATATGCTCTATTTGAACTGGAGGTTATACACCACTAACCTGGCTGCCGTAAGGATCAAAAATCCTTGGTGGACTACCTTCTTGCATGGCATCTGGAAAAGTGCTTTAAAATGTCTGAAAATGCACTAGTTATATTAGGAAAGTGATGAAATTTCATGATTGACATGGTAGACTGGTATGTTTTCTCAAACTAAGCGGCATTTGGACAGTGAATGTGAGGAAATTTACTCCGCGGTCATCAATTTCACATCGATTTGCAAATGTGAATGTGAGGAAATTTACTCCGCGGTCATCAATTTCACATCGATTTGCAAATTACTAGCTTTGGCGACTATAGAGAATCTCGGGTTGCCGGTCTGACATCGGGCGAGTTGGTGATTCGTAACTAAACATTTTTCTGGTCATCATATGTTCAGAATTTGGTTATATGGTGATTTCAGCTTGTACTTTGGGGTGATGTTGTTGTATTTCCTCTGTGAAAGTTTTAAATGTGAAAGAAACATGCTCAAAGTTGCCATTTTCCTCATAGACTACTGTGTATAAGTGAGTTAGTGGTGTGTAACCTGGAGTAAGATTATAATTCAAATTCCACCTTAACGTTAGAATTGTTAATAATTATTATTGATATTAGTATTATTATTTCTAATTCTAATATAGGAAACTACGAATACTATATTTGAGTATGAATACGAACTTGCCATGGGTGTTGTAGAAGCATGTGTGATAATTGACAAACCAGACCGGACAGACGATTTACAAATTAATGTCACCTACCGTGGTTGTTATGACTGCGAAGATCACCTGAACGCAAAAAAAAAAAAAAAAAAAAAAAAGTGCTTTAAAATGTCTGAAAATGCACTAGTTATATTAGGAAAGTGATGAAATTTCATGATTGACATGGTAGACTGGTATGTTTTCTCAAACTAAGCGGCATTTGGACAGTGAATTTGAGGAAATTTACTCCGCGGTCATCAATTTCACATCGATTTGCAAATTACTAGCTTTGGCGACTATAAAGAATCTCGGGTTGCCGGTCTGACATCGGGCGAGTTGGTGATTCGTAACTAAACATTTTTCTGGTCATCATATGTTCAAAATTTGGTTATATGGTGATTTCAGCTTGTACTTTGGGGTGATGTTGTTGTATTTCCTCTGTGAAAGTTTTAAATGTGAAAGTTGCCATTTTCCCCATAGACTACTGTGTATAAGTGAGTTAGTGGTGTGTAACCTGGAGTAAGATTACTTATTTATAATTCAAATTCCACCTTAACGTTAGAATTGTTAATAATTATTATTGATATTATTATTATTATTTCTAATTCTAATATAGGAAACTACGAATACTATATTTGAGTATGAATACGAACTTGCCTTGGGTGTTGTAGAAGCATGTGTGATAATTGACAAACCAGACCGGACAGACGATTTACAAATTAATGTTACCTACCGTGGTTGTTATGACTGCGAAGATCACCTGAACGCAATTAGCCAGCTTGTGGCTTCTCAAGAAACAGGTGACGGGGAATCCGTTGACAACAGTACGTTCTCAGTAAATGTCGGCGCTGTGGAAAGCGACAACGAAATCTGTTTAAAAACCGTATTCAGTCAACCAGTACGGACCCTAAACCACATCACTTGCTTCTTGTAACTGGTGGAGGACGGTTGCGAGAATGTCATTACGTCAAGGGAGACCGGTTAGGCGCAGGGTCGGAAACATTGATCGGGTCTGCGATAATTAGGTAAGTGCAGGCCTTAAGTTACTAGTGAATTTAGAAGGTATAAAGTTGAAAAAGGTGCGACCTTTAATTAATACTTACAACACATTAGGAATAAATATGCAATGATAAAGCATATGGTATCACTTGATGTGAAAGTTGACGAGACATGTCACTGGAATGACACATCTGAGGCCCATACAGCTGAGTATTGTTAACTTAAAAGAATTAAAATTTATACATAATCTCATAGTGATGACTATTGTCCAATCTGACTTTTATGTTATTGCTGACTACTTTCACACAGGACAACATGCTACGCCACAACCTTGACGACCTAAGATTACAGTATGTTACAACCTTAGAAGTATGCAGCCACAGATTCAAACAACCGGATTGATCTCACATTCGACGGAAAGTGTATGGGTGTGTAGGTGAGTACATCGTATTTGTGATATTTCATTACATCTTTGAGTTATTTACATACATCGTACGGCTTGACAGTGTCACTTGTTACGTAATATTTGAAAACGTATTTTATTTTGTTTTAGTCGTTGATGTATCATGGACCAACACACGCGCCCACTAATTAATAGTGATATAAAATGCAATAATGATTAATCAAAGGAAGTTTTTAAGATTAAAAAAAAGTGTATTTTAATCATATCGATGTACTTTAAGATGTGAAACTATAAGCTTTGATTCACTACAAGGGAAAATATTTACTTCCAAATGTTCATGTTAGTCCATACTACAGCGTCATCAGCGGAATGACCCGAATTGACCTTAATGTGGCTGAAGTAATAATCGAGTCATAGACGTTAGGAAGTCGATAGCGCCCCCCATCTTTGTTGAGAGAAGGTTGTTGCTGATTGTAAAATGGCTTCTTTCAATTCCTCTTCAAAGTAAGCGAGGCCTCCCTTGTCCAAAACAAGAACTTTGCTCCAAGTCGATGGGTGGCATGGCGACCTCGTGGGAATGTTGGGATACCTCGGAGGAGGAGTTGGCAGCTGGGCGACGATGTCAGACAGCAGGACAGGGAGCCTCGCTACTAAAAAGAGGAGTGAAAGAAGCCATTACATCAGGGCCAACAACCTTCTCTCAACAAAATTGGGGTCGCTCTCGACTTCCAAACGTCTATGACTCGATTATTTATCGCCACATTAGGACAAATCGGTTCATTCCGCTGATAAAGCTGTAAGTAAGGACAGCTGAATTTTCGGAGTTAAATATTTCTTTGTATTGAGATCAAAAGCTGAATATTTCAACATAGGCGTTACCAATACAGTTGAAACTTTCATGAAGTACTGGTATCTAGCTATGCCTGTATTTGAAGATTGTATTGGATTAATCCTACTCAAAGATTCAACTAATCAACCAGGTGTTCCAAATGAAGTATCAGGATGAAAATTCACAATTAGTAATTAGACCCGGTATTTGAACACAACTTAACTTACACAACCCTGCAAAATATTATTCACCTATCCACAGCAAAGGAAAATAGGCCTTGTACAAAAAGATAGCCGCAAAGCGATTATGATGTTTTACCATCCCAGCCCACGCAGCAGTAGTCTTTTATCATAAAAGACCATTATGTAGAACGGAACTCCGTCCAAATTTTTCAGTAATCTGATTGTATGCAGTAACTATGTACCATGGACACAAATATATGTTTGGTATGGCAACAAAGGCTTAGTCGTCCCATGGCCCAGGATTGGATCATCACATTCACATATCACCCCATGGAAATCTACTATAGGACCTTTATTTTGAATTAAATCGAAGTTAATGGTCGCTGTCTGTTATAGAATGTGATAGTACTTGTGTTATCGACCACCAGGCTGGATACATTTTCGACCCCCCTTTTTGTGATTTTTCGCTTTTCGCCAAGTTTTTTCCAACTTTAATATACCCTACATGTAGTTTTTTTCTTGAATAAAACTAACCGGCGTGAAGTAATTATAGTCCGCAGTACCAGTCCGGCTACAATGTAAAGAATAGGAACACGCTAATTCAGTTGGACTATTCACTGCACCAGTTAACTTTCAAAGTACTTTCACCTTGATTATTCCGGTGTCTCTATGGATGCCGGACTGTTGCTTTCCCCTCGGACATAATTACTTTCATCCTGGTGACACAGAACATTGTCTGCTTCCTGTTATATTTTAAGTAAAGTCTGATGGAAAGATGCATTTCTTGGAGTCTACCACCTTTTGTTTGGTTTATGTTTAACTATATATCCTTGCTAACAGCTTATTCCCAAATTCGATTCGAATCTTGCGTTTTGGGTAGATGGTGTCCCCATAACCCCTGTACTGTAAGAAAATATAAATTGCTAATTTCTTGGCAGAGACGATCAAATTTGTACGTCAGCCTTCACCCCAAACCCCATCTCTAAAGTTCTCGCCGATAGCTCCATCTGTTTTGAAGTGAGACCAAAACGTGACTTTTGTAATCCCCTAAGTGTACTATGTAAAATTATATTTGTCGACCAAAATGCTTCCTATTTTTGCTCCATACATCCAACAACATCATTTAGGCCTAAGATTTCACAGGTAATGAGAAAAGAGTAGTCTTTCTTTACAGACCAAACGTTAACCACTTTTTGGGTAAAAGCGGGTGCCTAGGAAAGAGGCTATTGCCATCGTACATCATCTCCATCACATGGCCTCCGTCAGTCTCAAGCGACTATGGATAAAGCCCCACATTAAGTCACAGGTTAGGTGACCACGACGTCTGTGGCTTAAGAGGCCAATCCTAGAGAGGCAGTCTCTGCCACAGGTGCTCATATGGTATGTCACCGTTGACCATCCAAGGATCCTGTGCAGCTTGTGGCTTTTAGCTCGCTGCTTCTCAAACTGGCTGATGATCTTTGTTCTCCAAGCTCAGGTGTTTCTTTCCTGTTCTCCGCCAAAGGTAACGATTGTCAGCAAGTTTTTCCCAGGCACCCAATGTCGATGGTCAGGGTACACATATCACACTTAACAAATATCCTTGTAGCGGGAGCATGGGTCGACCACCTTTCCTCTTGCCAGATGTAAGCTCAGCATACCTGATATCTTCCGGTAGACGGCCATCCTCCATACGACGGACATGCCCAGCCATCGGAGTCTACGTTGTGTCTAAGAAATGTAGATGGGAGGGAGTCCAATTCGAGTCAGGCGCTCTGAATTTGGCACCATGTCCTTCCAAGTGAAACACCCAGAATGGCGTCTAAATACACGCGCATTGGAACTGGTTGAGTTCTCTCAGCCTAGCGTAAAGTAGTCCATTTCTCACACCATACAGTCATGTGCTGATGATGCAGAACTGTGTAAACTGCCTGCCTTTGGTCTTAATGGAACAGCTTCAGATTTTCCCCACAACGCGTTGTAAGCCGGAGCAAGAAGTAGCCTGCAGCTTTAACCAATGCGTTTTTGCCGAGTTCTTGCATGAGAGCAGACTGTCACGGATGGTGGACCCTAGTAGTGAATTCCTGAACACCTCAGAGTGTGTAATTGTCGATTGTGTTGACAGGTGGTTCTTGAGCCGCTTGGGCAAGGGGGCAAGGAACATTAGTCTTCTTAAAAACTGATGACAAGTCCGAAGTCCTTACAGGCCTGTGAGAAGCGAATCTATGAGCAGCTGAAGTTCGTGCTTGGAATGTGAAGTAGTGGCAGCATCATCAGCAAAACAACAGGTCACGAATCATGCCTCGGGACAACAATGCCCTTAAATAGCTAAGAGGTAGTTTAATCTGACTGAAAAGGAGATTGAATAACTTAATGTCATAATAGCTATTCGGTTACCAATGAACACAAGATTGCTTTTCAGAAAATACCACCCTTACGACAAACAACATCACCCACCACTAACGTTACCCACTACAAACTACGTTCACCCACTACAATACGTCACCCACTACAACTACGTCGGCCCATCAACTAAGTCACATACAACAACTTGTAGTTGTATTGAATGCTTCAACGCTTTTAGCAGGGTTTAGTAATGATCAAAATTATTGTCTTGTTTTTCATTAGTCTTTGTCTCGAAGACGGATCAGAAGCTATGTCCACAAAAGTGACAGGGTCGCCGAAGGGGCGTGGGTGTGGGAGGCGAAGCCCTCGGTCGAGTGGATTGAGGCGTCTTTTTTGCGCAAATAGGCATAATTCTGTGCAAGCATAGGTGCCAATCAAACTATGGCATTAATTGTATATACCTACTAATTAATTGCCTAGTGCCAACATTTATCTGTCACGGAACCCTTTCTTTAACCACAATACGAATGCCCAACCACAATAGAAATGCCGTCAGAGGAACATAAGAGATGCCGCCAGACGAAAATATCACATTTGCTTGACGCCAATTAGTTTTCTCTTAATATTTCACACATTTTTATGTGAATAGTCGTATACTTTGTCCTATTACTTAAACCATATTGTCATAATTCTTTCCATCATGGCCACCCAAATGGATATATGCTGGAAGTAAGATGATTTTCTTTTTATATGGTAACTGGTGATGTTCATAGTTCATAGTCATATTTAAAAATTAATCTATATAGTTATTGAAATCGTAAATGTGGGTATTAATGGATATGTTTGTATCACTCTTCAAACAAAAAAAAATGGAAAAACGTAATTAAAAAAAGAGCCACAACTGAAGTTCAGTGCAAGAAAGCGTCCAAACGGCTTCTGTTCAACATGAAATGTTGGCATCAAGATGACCATGAACATAATAGTCGTGCTAACGATTAAGGTAATCTATTGTTATGGCTATCTACATTAAAGTTGGCATGAAGGGCATACGGAAGGTTCTTAAATGACCAACATAAGATACCCCTTTGTTGCACTACTAAACACTCGAGAATTACTACTAGTTGATATCTTTCTATACAGAACTGATCTTTTATTTTAGATTTCTATTAAAGTTGCATGTCTTTCCATACCATATCCTTTCGATACTTACCAGGGGAGATATACTAATATTTGAGAGATGTAGTACAAGTGGAAAAAGTATTATATTTAGGTTAGATTATATATCTTTGACTGAAACATTTTGCATGATCGCTTTGTAAAAAAAAAACTAAACGAGGATGGAGGGAAGACAGGCGTGGCTTGAGATGTGGATAACAGAGGAGCGAGAAGAGACAGAGACTACTTCACAGATTTGGTTGTGTTTTTACATTGTATCAAAGCGCTTAACAAA
>JAMKCH010061558.1:0-12604 GCA_023653785.1 Ophioderma brevispina
CCGTACCGACACAGGAGAATCAGAACAGATAGCTTGATTCAAGTTTCCAAGACAAAGAAACCGACAAGGAGAGATATACTCTTTGTCAAAGTACCCATGACAAGATAGCGTTACTTTAAGCGTGATGCGCGTAAATGTGATCGTGCGAGCCACTGCTAAGCCCCGCCGTCAGGATGACGCGGCGCGTACCTATGGTAAAGGTATTTTGATCAATACTATACACGGACGTGGGTTTGTCGTCCGCCTTCGCCAATGTGAGCTTTTTACAACTTGTTACTCTGAGTCATAAAGGGTATCAAATCCAACTACAGCCATCTTGATACGCGTTCGCGGAAAAAAAGGAGAAGGCCCTGGAAGTTGGATATATTTATCCTTGGTGAAATTTTAAAACTTTCCGATGTTCACTTTTTAAAATATGTGTGCGATATGATCAGGATTACTGTTGAGGTTACGAAAATGTAAGGAAGAAATTAAGAAATGTCTACTCAGGCATGTGGCCATGGACTTAAGCGAATTTCATCGATAGGTTCTCTGGACGACGCAACCCCTTAAGGACAGGTAAACCCTGTATTTCCGGTATTATATATTTGTTTGTAATTTGCAACTATTTGATTATTGTGTGTACAAGTATGCATTTAGAAAGAAAATGGACGATGAATTCGAAGGTGGCATCAGATTAGGGGTTTGCGTGTTTAGCGATATCCGATAAAATTTTCCAAGATTCACATATATGGTGTTTACAACGATGCTATAGAATCTGAAATTAAAAATGGGGGTCACCGACTTTGTTTGGCTATAGGCCAAAACAAAAAAAAGGTATGTTGTCATTTTAAACACGGCAAAAGTCTATGGGGAAAGTTCAACATTGGACGTTTAGATGCCTACAAAATAAAAACCTCTCGATAAAATTTTGTAATTTCTAATATGTTGAGGTTCCGATGACGTTCTTCAAAATTTTGAAAAGAAACAATGAAGGGTCACCGACTTTTTACTTCTTCCATTACGCCGAAAACCACTGAATTGGACACCATTTTCAAATTGGGCGTCTTTGTTGGGTGGCAAGAAAAAATCCGCGTCACATTCGGCATGAGAAAAGAAAAGCAGGAAAGAGGCGTTAGAGATGCGCGATTTTAATAACGCAACAAGGCGCCACAGTAGTCGCGGTATCTGCGCCATGAACCTCGCAGCTCAAACTAAAGTTATTCCATTGCCATGACTGGGCTCCAAACAGAGCGAAGGTGTTATAAAGCAGCTTGCGAGTACAACAAATCACACGTCAAACCCCGTAAAGGTAACCTTCCCCCCCATATTTAAACTAGTTTTCATGATTACCAAATATTAACTTTTTGACATATACTATTTTAACACCATAAAAAAAATAAAAAAAATGGGAAAAATTAATGACTAATTAAAGACGACTTTAGACCTCACCAAAATGACTAGAATTAGGTTGTCAAGCACAAAAATGACGAATTTAAGTACACGTTGGTCATTTGGTAATTAGTCTTTTCACGAATTTTGTAATTAAAGTCCTATTTTTAATTGTAGAAATATTTACAATTATGAAATTTAATCCAATCTTTAAAAAACATTCTTTTTATTCAAACCACTTTAGCACTACTTTGTGGATTATAAAAAAATAAGTGGATGACTAATAGTTAATAGTCAAATAAGACACTTTTTTGACTAAATTAATATCTCAGTGCACATTTTCCCGTGTTTGTAGTGAATCTTTTTTTACTGGATGCATAGAGTATAATGTAAAATTTACAAGTTCACTGAAACCGGTTCCTTCATATTGTCGACTCAACTTGCCCACTGTTGTGTGTTGCTTTAAACATTGTGATGACTTGCAGGACATTTGATTTTGTACTGTTTTTTCGTTCGGGCCTCGCAGGGCTCTGCACCATCGCACCTTTTTACAGCTTGAACTTATACATCTTGGTGGTAATTATCATAAAAATAACAAGCATGCTTTTTTATCGACGTTGCAAATACAGAAGCGCCAGCGTCATGAAACAGTGAAAAAATGCGTCCAGTGTGTACGGGGTGCGTACCAAAGACACGCGTTTTTGACTCTTAAAGCAATATTAGCACATTTTTTGAAGGAGCGCCCCAATTTTTCAAAATTTGGAGATTTTTACACGGGTGCATTGGTCACTGCATATGTTAGTAAACTATACATGGAATGGTTAAGTCGAAAATGTTATGTGTTACCACGAAGGAATTGGATACTAAGGGGAATAATTATTATCGGGGATCCCCGAATAATAATTCAACGGCTGACTGGAAACAGGCCTTCCAATGTGAAAAGCCGGGAAATAGCGACATATACGTGTCTACGCTCATCCATTAATAGTCGATTTTTTATTCTGTCATGGTAAACGCATATTGTCGACGGTGGAGAATCATTTGGAGGGGATGGTTGAGATAAAAACTAAAAGTCGTATTAACAGCTGAAATTTGCTCAACTTTGTTCAAACAGATGCGATGCTTTACCCTTTGTTACATGAAAATTTTTTGTATCGACTATGTAAAGGATTCATACAGGAATTCAATTGAAATAGATTGTATAAAGTGTGAGACACTTATCGATCCTTTGTTTGGCGTCAAACATCAAAGAAAAGGACAAAGTTCCACGAACATCGAGGCTGGGTGATGAGGAGGATTTTTTAGGCAAGTAATATTGTAGTCTGTTATGGGTGACCAAAAACTCAGAAGATACTTTTAAATTGATTGTGAACCAAACTGTCAATATTATTCTGGAAACAAGATGAATAAATAAAATTTAAAACGTATACATCAGATTTCTAGATTCTTTATTGACGTAAAAGAAATTTTCAATTTGTGAGTAATATAACTTATTATATAGTTTTCTCATGTTGAATGCTTCAGAGTTTGTTCAAGTTTGGTGTTTGAATTTAGGAAAGATTCCAGATGTACCCCACCCCCCTCGTATTATATTTACATGATACAAAATTATTTATTTGCCTGTTGATCAAAAAGGAATAACAGCTCTAAAATATAACATTTATGTTATTATGTTATGGCATTCAGTGCATTTCTTTGTAATAGTTTCTTCGTGAGAAAAGGGAACATTTTTTATTATGGCTAATTTTATCCGGTATCGTGGACATCGAATTTCTATTGTAGTGATTGGGTAAAGAGTACAGCCTCTCAGAAATGAAGGCATCGTCGACACGCCCAAAACACTTTTAATGAAACTGACAGGAATAAAAAATCCTACTATAGTGTTTTAATAGTTCAGGCAAGTCCAAGTTAGAGGTTATTTTCTCGAGGTGGCACTTTTTCATCATAGGGACGGACATTAAAGTAGCATTTTACTGCTCTGCCGTTAAGTCCATCTGGCGATCCCAATTCTAATTACCAAATCGGTTATTTTGTGATAATACGAATTTTTTAGCATTCTCGTTCGCATGGATAGTTTCCTAGACAATACCCCAACGTAAATGTGCCAAAATATCAAATTTTGAAAATGGGGGGCGCTCTTCAAAAATGTGCTAATATTGCCTTTAAGAGTTTGGGTCATATACAACGACGTAAATATAACCCAGACCCGAAGGATTATCCGATACCAACAGCGTAAACCAAAATCAAGGGGTGCCCAAAAGTATTTATTAAGGAGCATACGCACTTATTATCATAGTTTTGGGCACCACCATATTGGTTTACGTATCGTCGTATTTGAAAAATCCTTAATGCATATTAAACCAAGCGGTATTTCCGTTCGTCACACTTTAGCGAGTGCAAACAACAATAACAACCGATGCCATCAGCTATCACTCGGAACTCAAAATCTCTTTCCTAAGCAAAATATACAGGGGTCATCGGGAGGAATTTTTGTGCAGTAGAATGCAGAATGTGTTTAGAGTGATGGTTTCTTCCATCGATTGATTTCGCCCATAATTATTGCAGCCCCCCCCCCCCCGCCCCCCCCCCCCCCCAAAAATCGGGTCGATCGGACCAAGGGAACACGGGGAAATGCAACTTGGATAACATAACGCGCGACGCACAGATTTGGAGGTGCGTGGTGATGTGCAGCAACATCGAAACTCGCAGCTGTGCGCAACAAACAAGGATGGCGCGGGAGGTGTGTGCGAGAAAATCGGTTACGCTGCTGCATATTCAATAACACGCGCGATTCTCCTCTTGGTTTTTATTCCAAGCTCTGTGGTATATACACAGATTTCTATTTATAACACTAGATACGCGTACGCCCGTGTTGAAGAATAGGCGACCACCGTAACCGTGTTTGGAACATTATAACTATTCATTACCGTCATCCATTCGAAACGCACCCGCGTACGCGCATGCGCCGTAACATGTTGGCCTGGACAGGTACATCCGTTCATGCAAATGCTGAATATATGATAAAATTGGTACACCACTCTATTGTAAATCAAGGAATATATGAATAAATAAATTGGTACCACTACGCTAGGGAAATAAGTACGAACTGCGGGAAAGATGGTTACGGCTTTTGAGCTGGGCGTTCGCTTATCGTCAAAAGTGTTATTAGAAATCGGTGTCATATATCATCTTTTGGCATCCGGTTCCAAGTCCTCAATTCTTCCGAAATGTCTTCCGCAGCCTGAAGCGGTCGAATCCCCGCGCTTAACGACAAGAGCGCACTCCCGCGGAGCAAGCGTTTTTACGCAAAAATGAAAACCACGAAGCCGCGCAAATCAGCGTAAACCTAGAAGAACAAAGAGTAGGGTGGATGCAATTAGACCTTCGCAGATGATGCGACTTGTGGAAAATCAATATGTAACCCCGCGAATGGGAGGTTTTTTCCGGTCGCAATACCAGCTGAGATTGGAGAAAATGAAATTGCGGGCAGATTAAAATAAACTGAAGCTTTGAACACCACCATCTTCTTTTATTATTGTTTCTTTGTTCAACCTAGTTTCTCCATTGTGTTCCTCCCTGGCCATCTTAGAGGCAGTGAGGAAATATGGGGAGAGGAAATCGCCCTCCCATTGAGAGCGTTGTCCCGCATTTTGGCCCCAACAGAGACTTTTGTGGCTGTAAATTTCCCACTATTTTTGCTCATTTACCCTGTGCAATATTAGGGGCTAAGGATGTTTGGTTTTGTGATGTTATGAGCGAAAATGCCCCCATTTTGGTCGACCCAATATTACTTTTAAACTGTACTCTATGGGGATTACAAATCACGGTTCTAAAGCTTCCACTTCAAACAGGCTGAAATATCGGTCCGCAAACTTTACAGATGGGGTTTGTGGTGAAGCCCATTCTACCAAGATAAAAAAAATTATAGACTTAAGTCGGGTCATGCCGCTTTTAAGTTCATTTTCTTGAACCGTCAAATGGTGTTTTATCCCTTTGGTGTTCCAATTGACCAATATCTCTTGGATGGAGGGTCGATCAAAGTGGATGGAATAAAAAAGAGGATTCTCTAGGAACGCGTCGAGAAAAAATAAAAATATCTCAGAAAATCACAGTTTTATATATTTTTTTAAGTTTTCAGTTTGATATATGCCCTATAGTGGGTTTTGGGACCATACACAAAGGGCCTTACTTATCATAATTCAATAAAGGGTCCGATGCGAGTCAAGCCCGGTACGAGACCTGGTGCCTATGCATTATTTTATTATTATTTATGGTAATCGGCGTACTTTTATAATCAGATAGAGAAAAAGCTTTTAGCTTACCTATGTTCCGATGTTTCGAATTTGGGTTCGGTATTAGCCTTTCAATTTGTGCTGTAAATGTTTTGCTGCTTTATTCTGGGACGGTGTGGGCCCTTCGAATAGTGTTACCTTTTCACCCTCAATTAGTTTAATTTTTATTTGAAATATTCGTGTGAAAATTCCGAGAGGTCATGTAAAAGAATCCTCATTGAACATGCCGGTCTGTTTACTATAAAATCTATCAACCTCATAATGGTCTAAAACGGGACAACTTTTTTTGATTTTTTGTTCCGAGGGGATTTGGTCACTGAACTTTCGCGATCACAAACCTTAGCGGGATCATAAGGGAGCCCATTGAATGATTAATATTTCGTATCAAAAAGCCGGTATGGTGTACATGCCCTCTCTACATGAATGTCCCTGAGCGTATCTTTTTGTGGTATAATGTCCATTGTCATAAGGGATACCTAGGCCTAATTAAGCTTAGTTACGCGTGAATTGCGTCACGATATTAGAAATAGAAGAAAAGATAATCATAATAATAACCAAAACACTAGTCATATTTTTAATGAATCAATGGACAGAGCTATTGAGGTAAGCCGTCTATTTCAGACGTCAATTAGCTGTGTAAAACGTTTCCCGCTAACTGTTTCCGCAACGCATTCTGGGTATTTTCAATGTAAACACGTAATACCTGCCGATCTTCAGAGAAAGAATATCGCGAGATCAGTCAGTATCTATCAACTCTACAAAATTATTTCAGCTAAAAAAACGAACATAAATTATGGGGGGAAATTGCCACACAAAATTATAGACTGAGGTTCGTCCTTCGGGCACATGCCACAATTGAGCTCATTGTTTTATTTTCGTCAAAAAGCTCTTCCATGTAAACCCCCGCGGCCGTTAGCTTGACACGTCATAAGATAAGAGGCGTAATATGACACATATCGTATACAACCTTGAAAAAATTTGTAATAAAGGACTCTTTGTAATATTCTGGTAGGCCTATATCTGAATATTTACCAAAAAATTTTGTCCCGCCTTCCTAGTTGCTGTGTTGGTCCAAAATTCAAGGTCAAAGGTAAAAGCTCACCAAAAGAAGAATTGGCCCTAGAATCCAAAAGATGGCGTCTATACCCATGTTTTGGGGGTCCATAAACACAATAAAAACATCTGAGGCTTACAAATGAAGCACATTATATTTCAGCCAAGAAAAGCACTTTTTAAAATCAAACATTTTCCACGTTTTCTCGACATAATTAGCCAATTCGTCAGTCTGTACAAGTATCACATAAACCAAAACATTGACCATAATTCTATAATCAAAAAACAGCAAAAGTGAGAAGGGGGAGAAGGAAATCGCCCTCCATAGAGCGTTTGGTCCGCATTTTGTCCCCCACAGAGACTTGTGGCGGTAAATTTCCACTATTTTTTGCTCATGTACCCTGTTGCAATATAGGGCTAAGGAGTTTTTGTTTTTGATGTTTGTGCAGCGAAAATATGCCCCATTTTGGTTCGACCAATATTAAGGTAAACTGTCCTCTATGGGAATTAACCAAATCACGGTTCTGCTCATCTCAAAACAGCGGAAAATATCGGGTCCGAAACGTTACAGATGGGGTTTTGGGTTGAAGCCCATTCTACCAAGATTAAAAAAAAATTAAGACTTAATCGGGTCATGCGGCTTTAATTCAGTTCTTGAACCTTCAAATGGGATTTTATCCTTTGTGTTCCATTGACAATATCTCTAGATTATAGGTGAATCAAATTGATGGAATAAAAAGAGGAATTTATCTTAGGAACCGCGTCGAGAAAAAATAAAAATACTCACAAATTCAAGTTTATATATTGGTTTAATTTTTACGTTTGATATAGGCCTATAGTGTTTTTGGGACAATACACAAGGGCCTTACATTATAATAATTCCATATAATAGGGCCTATGCGAGTCAAACCCGATACGAGACCTTTGGGTGCCTAGGCATTATTTTTATTTTTTTGGTAATCCGGCGTACTTTATAATCAGTTAGAGAAAAAGCTTTTAGGCTACTCTATGTTCCGATTTTCCGAAATTTGGTCTACGGTTAGCTTGCATTTGTGCTGTCAAATGTTTTGCGCTTATTCGTGGGGACGGTGTGCCCTTCGAATAGTGTTACCTTTTCACAACCTCAATATTTTAATTTTATTTGAATATTCGTGTGAAATTCGAGGTCAGGTAAAGAAAATCTCATTGACATGCCGTCTTTTAAGATAACATCTATCAAACCCTATAATTGTCCTACACGTGACAACTTTTTTTGATTTTTTTTCCTAGGGAGTGGTCACTGAAACTTCGCGATCACAACCTTGCGGGATCATAAAGGGCAGCCATTGAATGACTTAATATTTGTATAAAAAGCCGGTATGTGTAAACAGTGCCCTCTCTACATGAAGGCCCTGAGCGTATCTTTTTGTGGTATAAATGCCATTGTCATAAGCGATCTAGGCCTAAGTAGCTTAGTTACGGCGTGAATTGCTTCACGATATTAGAAATAGAAGAAAATGATAAAATAATCATAACCCAGAACAAACTCTTCCTATTTCTAAATTTTTAATGAATCAATGGACAAAGCTATTGAGGTAAGCCGTCTCGTTCAGGCGTCAATTATCTGTGTAACGTTTTCGCTAACTGTTACCGCAACGCATTCTGGGTAATTTTCAATGTAAACACGTAATAACTAACTGCCCGAGCTTCCAGAGAGAGAATATCGCGAGAGAGCATTAACTATCATCTACAAAATTATTTCAGCTAAAAACACGAACATATTATTGGGGGGAAATGCCACACAAAATTATAGACTGGTTCGTCCTTCGGTCGATTCCAACAATGATATCATTGTTTTATTTTCGTCACAAACTCTTCCATTAACCCCCTCGGCGTTAGCTTTGACGGATCTATAGTCGAGGCGTAATATGACACATATCCTATACAACCTTGAAAAAATTGGTAATAAAGGACTCTTTGTATATTCTGGTAGGCCTATATATGAAAATTACCAAAAATTGTCCCGCCTTCTAGTTGCTGTGGTTTGGTCAGAAATTCAAGGTCAAAGGTCAAAGCTCCAGCCAATTGGGTCCTAGAAGGGCAAAAATATGCGTCTATACCCCAATGTTTTGGGGGTCAATAAACACAATAAAACAATTCTTGCTGCTTACAAATAAGTCATCATTATATTTCAGCACGAAAGCACTTTTAACATCAAACATTTCCACGTTTCCTCACATAAATTAGCACATATTCGTCCAGTCTGTAAATCATCAATAAACAAAACATTGACCATAATCTATAATGAAAATCTCAAAAGTACTATTGTAAAATCACTGATATCGATGATACTACTTAATAACCATTCTTGGGACAATATTTCATTTAGATCACATCAGAAGCCTCATTACCACTGTTTAAAATAAGCCAACTCCGACTGCATCACATGCTCAATGATTACGCCTACTCCACCAAATGTTTTCTCACAAAAAATACAAACCCAAAACCTTCAAACACCTTCTTGAAGGTGGAAAATAACAAATTGAGGGAGACTAATAGTAGAGGCTTAATGTGACTATGTCCTATGTAACACTTGAACAATTGTAATAAAAGGTCTTTAATTCTGGTAGGGCTATATATGAATAATTTTAAAAAAGTAATCAGTTTTTATAATCACTAGACTTGTCAGCTCATAAGAACTGTTGACCTTTATCCTTTATAAGGCATGTGAGGTGTCATAACTGCTCAGCCACTTGGCCTATAACAAAAAGGTGGTGTCTATACCCATGGTTTGGTTGGTGAATAAAAACAATAACGTATTTGTTAGGCTTAAAAATCCGCCATCATTCCTTTCCAGCATAGAAAGCACTTTTAAAATCCGAATTTTTACAAGTTTTTCTCAACGTAAATTAAGCCAATTCGTCAGGCTTTATTAACAACAATATTTGACCTTAACACTTAAGTGCCTAAGGTGTTTGCACTCACTTTGGTGCCTAAGGGGGTGGGGGGGTTCATGGAAAAAACCCCCCCCCCCAAGGAAACCACTTCCCGAGGGAATTTTTCAAATGAAACTCATACCACCACCTTTGAGGGGGTATAAGACAAAGGCCAAAGGTGCAATCTAGGTTGAGTTTCCGTTTTATCGTCTGGAAATTAGGGGCAAATCATTGTTGTTCCGAAATGCGTCCAAATCGCTTCAAAAATTAGTATGATTTTCCGCCGCCCTGCTTTCCACAGCATACAGCATTGCAAACATTTTGATGTTTATATCTTCTCTGGAAGGGGGGGGACCAATTTACATATATTCAACACAAAACAATTAACCATTTGTGGTACATTCTTGTATTTTTGTGGGGGGCAGTTGTATTTGCCATAGGTTTGACAGCAATGGCGCGCATTCGCTCGATGATGTATCAGCTTCTTTTCAGCACCATAAGGGTTAATTATTTTTTTCTGATATGTAATTAAATTTTTTTGTTTCATGCATATGAACCTGCATAATCAGGGGGGTAGGACAATGCCAACTAACAGCAATCGCAAATCAAAAACGGCATCAACTTCCGGGTGCTAGTCTTTTTCAAAGACTTACGTAGGAGGCGCTCTTACGCATATCGAACGGTTACACACATACTTGACTGAAGACTAGGCCTGGTCCGAATATTTAAATCTAAATGACCGTTCTTGGAAATTACAATATTTTGCAGAGGGGTTTAATCCACAACACCGACGGATTTTTAAGCATAATTTTTTTCTTAATTATCGGATATTACTAAGATCTTTTGAACACGGTTTAGCGAGGAATTTTTAATGTCACGGGACCGAGATGCCCTAGTAAAGGCACGTAGGCAGTTCCCCAAATTACCGTTTTTGGAAATCCCCAATGCCCAAATCGAGCAGGATGTGTGTCCTACCCCCCTGTGCATAAGCAGAAAAATATTTCTGGCAACACTGTTGCTAATTTCTTTTTAAAATCCACTCCCGTTGGTGCCTAAGGGTGGGGGGGGGGGGTCCTAGGGACCCAAGCTAATTATCTCATTATCGGGTGAGAAATTTTAGTAAATTGTTTTTATGGAAGAAGGCGCAGCGATTAGTTACACAATTAAAAAAATTAGAGTTAAAAAATGTTTTCACGAGTGAGAAATCGCCGAAAACCAAAGCTTGGGTAATGGAACCCCCCCCCCCCTTAGGCACTTAAGGGTTATATTATTAATAATGAAAAAACAATTTTTGCAAAACAATTATATTGTCAAATCAGTGACATTTGTTCTTGGACAGATCCTCGAACGATGGTCTGTATTGAATAGTGTGGGTTACTGCGATCAAACCTTTTGCATGAATATTTCATTTGGGTACTATTAAAAACACCATTACCACTGCTAAATGAGCCAACTCTGAAATAGTCGGGGCAGCACGCACCAAATATCACGGACCACATCAAGCGGCGGTGTGATTTGCCATTAGAAATGTTTCTCACAAAAAACAAACAAACAAAACTCGCAGAACAAACCTTTCCAACGCATTCTTGTAGGTGGCGAATAAAAATTGCGTGAGGCGCGGTAGGGCGGTGGAAGGTAGGATATCATACTCAAGTGTTCGCCCTCTCACTCCTGAGAGGGAAATACACTGTACTAGTGCTAGCTTCCTTCCACAACCTACTTTGCATAGCATACACTGCATGGCTTAAGTGGTGGCAGAAGAAGGTCGCAGAAGTATGCCAACGCCAACGCAGTCCCGTCAACGTCCCACCCATAGTCGCCTAATGCTCTGAGGGCAAGATGGATGGTCGATCGCCAAGAGGGATGGGAGGGTTGGACACCCCTCTCGCTTGACTAACACATGCATCAAATAGACTGTTGGAAGGTGGGACGTAGAAGGAGAACTCCAACCGACATGTCCAAAATGGTCTGATGAAGGCATTTTATGATGGCCAGGAGGAAGCTGAGCTCGAACACATATGGTGAGACGTGGCAACCCTGGAGAAGCTCTTGATCAAGCCATTAGATTCAAATCCTGGAAGGTCCGCTGCCATGGCATCCCGCGATCCCGTTTGACTGCCCGGAGATCCTGGTTCCAAGAGTAGGCCCCCTAATATGCCACAATCTGACGATCATGACTGAGGCGAAAAGATCATGTGTGGACCGGGTCTCAACCATCTAGAAGATTGTGCGGCAAACTGCAAAGGTAGAGCTGCCACTCCACCTACGACCCTCTGACTTTTGGTGTGTCGGGGATTAGGGGACCCTCATGGAGATTGTCTGCAAACCATTGTCCACTCCCGGAAACACGGGAGGCGATCAGCTGATGATCCCAATTCGGCATCACCGGAATAGCCGAAGAATCTCCATGCTTAGGCTGGGACTGTGATTAAAACCCCTCTTGTTTATATGTCACCACCGTCATATGTACACGGACATTTACCTTCCCCCTGACCAGGGGAGCCAGTGCCGCAATGCCAGAAAGACAGCCAACAACTCGAGGACGTTTATGGGGGACGAGCCACGGAGGCTGGTCGGCTGCCTTCCCCCGAAGAGATAGGAGGTGATCCCCCCCAACTTAAACGCATCCGTCGTCAGGGTGTTGATAGGTCACAGGTAGGGATGAATGGGACTCCTGCCTCATATGAGTGGCCAAAGCACCGTGAAGAATTGAGGTAACCTCGTCTTCCTGGGGAGGAAAGTGTGGTGTTTACCACTGCCAACAAGTTTTTTAATCCGGCCAGCTAAAACACAAAGGAAGATTGGTCGCCGGATTAAGGAGAGAAGGAGGCCACCTCTATAAATCTAAATTTAAGTTATTATGGGAACTATCCAAATTGTCCACTTGTTTAAAATCATAAATTGTGACCAAGTATGAGCCCCAAAATAGTTGAATGGGGTTCCAGACAAAGCTCAACAAACCATTAATATTCA
>JAMKCH010061559.1:0-16353 GCA_023653785.1 Ophioderma brevispina
TATTCCGTTAGGCATAACAACTTGAGTTAGGGGGTCAAATAACGTCACTGGTGGCCCAAACAAACATTCCCAAGCATGTTGGTTTTAAATGTATACATTTTTTCACGACTTTCAGAGTGAAAATTTGGTGAGACAGCTGAGTGCAACTGACTCGTCAGTACTAGACTAAGATTCTCGGTCTCATTAATGAGTCTTTTTTATCTTTTTAGATTTTAGTAGAATTACTAAATTCACTTGGGTTTTTATCATAAGAAAAAACACGCCCGCAGTGATCTTGCGCATATCGGAGGATTATTTTTACTGACCTAAAAGTCCTGTTTTCACGCCAGTGAAACCATTTCGTCCGATCGAAGTGAGGGTAGGAGAATTAAGCGAAGTAGGCGATTTAGGCGATTCGGTGTTTTACAAACGCTTGTGAATTTAAGCTGATGCGCCGCCCTTTAAAAGCAAATTTGTAGACGTCTAATAACAGCGGCGTCCTTAAGGGGTTTTGACGTTTTAGTGATCTACTCGATAAAATTTCTAAAATTCACATATATGGGTATTTACAAACGTGCGGAGTAAGAATCTGAATAAAAAATGGAGTCCCCGACTTTGTTTGTGAGCTATAGCCAAAACAAAAAAAGGTATTTGTCACTTTTTAACCCATGCAAGTCTATGTGAAAGTTCCAAATTTTACACCACCAGTATGTCCTCTACAAAATAAAAATTTCTCGATAAATTTTGTAATTTCTAAATTATGTTGAGGCTCGATGTCCGTTCTTCAAAATTTTTGAAATTAAAAAAATGAGGGGGTCAACAGCGACTAACTTTTTCCATTACAAACGCCGAAAACCACTGCAATTGGACACTTTTTTCAAATTGGGGCGGCTGTTGGGCGGCAAGAAACCATCCGCGCCACATTCGCATACAGCAAAGCAGGAACGCAGGCGTAGAGATGCGCGTTTTATAAACGCAAACAAACGCACAGTTTACGCGGTATCTGCGTATATACCTTCGCAGCCTCAAAACTAAATTCTTCCATTTGTCCTTACTGGGCCTTCCAACAGAATTGCTGAAGGTGTAAAGCAGTTTGCGCGTAAACAAATCACACTTCAAAACCCTTAAGACGCAATTTGCTGTGTCTAAGACCACCTTCCTTAAAACTTTTATCATAGGAGGTTGCACGTGCTGAAAGCTCCGGCCACCTACACCTCGTCAAAATATCCAGGTTTTCTTTCCTGGAGTATGATATTCTGCTATGCTGGTTATCCAAGAAACAGATGAATAGCAATTAGGCCACGGTCATCGAAGGAGTCAAACTGCTGCCCAGCCACCCCTTGAAAAAAAAATGCCTAAAAGAGTCTAATAAATAATGACGCCCTTTGTTCTAGTTGTCGTCGAGAATAGTAATGAACTAATGCCTCCCTTAAGAAACCAACAATTTGCAGAAGACATAGAAAGCAAATGGCGTTGCTGTATCAATTCAATCATAAACTGATGATGCACCCTCTGGAGTATAATAGGCCAATGATGGTCGGGGGGGCAACTCACATATGTAATGGAATGGGTGTAAGGCTTGCACCTGGCGCTTTCCACACGAGGGAATTCGGTGACAGAGGACGCGCCAAAAATAGGGGTCTTTGAGTGAGGTGAGAGACAGGTAAATTGCCCCAAAATAGGGTTATGCGGTGACAAGTGCTATTTTTATGGGGTCTCTGGGTGATTGTGGAACTTTAGCAAATTTCTAAAAAAATCGTCTCGGGTGAAAACATTTTGGGTGTGTGAAAGTGTAAACTTTTCAAAAATAATATTATGGGTCTTCATTAGGGGGATGATAATGATGCGAAACTGGGGGTATAACACATTACTAAGCGTCAAACTCCAAAATGGAAGAAGTGCCCCCCCCCCCCGGACGGGGTCACTTTCAACCCCTTCTCAATCGATGAGGCTCAACTTGCTATCAGCCCCCTAAAGAGTGGAAAGGCCCGAGGTCTGATGAGGGTCCGATTGACGGCGGGCCCACGATTTGTCCAAGTGGCTACAGTGAGTTCATAAACAAGTTGCCTAACAAACAGTCCCATACCAAGATTGGAGGAGGGCTACCATCGCGCCACTCCCCAAAAAAAACAAGGGCATGTTGACCAGGTGGCTTAACGGCGGGGGGGCAGGGGGGGGCAGGTTGCCCCCACCCCCCTGACGACTTTGGCAGGGAACAAATTTGCAAAAAATCATGCTAAATGCTAAATCAGCCGTTTGTTAGCCATCTGAACGGAAAAAAAATTGGCATTTTGACCCCCCTAAGAGGTGAGTGAAAATTTCCCAAGATGGGAAATTTTGACCCACTCAGAGCGGGAATGGCCACGTTACGCACTGCTGTTGACAACCCCAAGAAACTACTGCCCAATAACATACTGGTTTGTCTCCTTCAAAAAACTCTTGAGAGGCGGATCCGGCTCCGACGGAGCCAGCCGTCGATCCCATATGCCTGCCGAACAAGACTGTCTATTCAGATGTAAAATCTCACAAATGATGATGAGGGAGGAGCTTTGAAAATCGACGTTAAGGGCAGGCATCATCTCCTGGATACTGGTGGACCTTAACTGAAGCATATGACACCGTGTGGCAGCAGGGCGTGACACTCAAACTTTAAGGACCATCCGATCGTCACCTGTGCAATTCCTATTTACACAGGCTTGCAAACGTAGTTTGTTCTAAGACCAGTGAGGGCAGAGTAGCCGATACGTCGTTGCAGGAAAGGAAGCAGTCCCACCGGAGTAGGGCGGCTAACATGCTGTCAACTGTATATAAGCGAGTTACCCAAACAACCATTATCCGGCTACCCCTGCACGACTTGGCCATTCTTCACCGGACAGAAGCTGGACTGAAGTAGCAAGTACACTTACTGCAGCTAGTGGCCATACTTGACAGCATATCGCAAGACTGGAGAAATCAAGTGCGTGAAGCCCAAGACCACGCTACATGCCTCTTCCAAGAGGCTCATCGTCAGTTTTCAAATCAAGTCTCACAATGGACCGCCACTGCCATATAATCCTACACCAAACTTATCCGACCATTTTTGTGTCGCCTGCCTTAGGCAGGAAGATACATGTAGTAGTGATGTAAGCTTGGTCATGGGCTGTTGTTGAGGTGGGTATGTGATTTTCTGTGTACGGGGAGGGAGGGTCAAACCATTGCATGTGATGTCTGCCATATGATGGTTTTTTGACCTCAAACTGCAGCCATTGATGCAGCGTGGGATCCTCGTTTGATGAGGCTGGGGGGGTCACATACCAAGGCTAAAGGTTCAAGTGTGGTTGGGTTTTGTCAGAAATGTCGGCGAAATGATTTCTTTTTCTTTAACTAAATGTTAAAGGTCAGTGGTTAAGGTGGAGGTTCAAGTTGTCAGAGATTGAGAAGGTAAAAATGCGCCTGTTCTAAAAGTGAATATGAAGTTTAATTGGCACCACACTTGGTTTGTGGAGGCACACATGCAAAATTTCATTGTTTGTGAGTCTAAGGTCAAAAGTCAAGGTCTTTGGTCATACGAGGCCTTCATTTGCAACCGCAAGAGAATGGCGATGTATGTGGTCCCGTGGACCCGTGCCAGGTGTATTTTTTGTTCTGATTGGTGCCTGGTAGATGCTTTGTAGTAAATTTCCCCCAATTGGTGGATGTGCATGACACAATATTTGACTAGTAATCATAATTTTATACATTGTGTTCTATGAAAGGGTTTTTGAGCCGACTTTCTTTAAAGCCACTATCAGTAAATTCTTCAAATGTGTACAAATCTTACGCCACTTTGATGGCGTCTGAGGCCTTTTTTAAATCGCTCTAGGGTCAGTGTTTCACGCGTTGAATATGTGATGGGGCTGTGTTGATGTGATTCCCAGCACTAGCTTTTGATGAGTTGGCCATTTCAATTGGAAAAAACTACTTGGTGGCGACTTATGATCTAGTATTCAGGTTTGCAAATTAGTGATATTAAGTTGTGGGGGTGGGGTGTTCATGTGACTGGAAATATATATATATATATATTATTATATAAAATTCATTGCCACCTTCCAAGAAATTCGGCACGCTCTTGTAGGATCAAAAGAGCATTTTTGAAGTATGCTGTGGTGGCAGAATATTAAATCCACCCCCATGAAGTTAGTTTCTTGTTATTTGGAAAGAAAGACTGTTTAGGTTTCCTGCTGGGATTATTTTGGAGGTTCGATAATGTATTCACAGAGGGATTTTATAAACCATTGTATCTCTTAGTTATTGAACAACCAGTAGTTGGTATTCTCATTCACACTTGTAATGGGTCACCAACAAAGAACATTAGTTTTTGTTTTTGGGTTTATAGGGGTAAATGTATACAGAATTGTATGTGCAGGTATGATATTTGGCAAGTATGAAAATGGATATGTATGTAGATGTTGCCTCAATGTATATATTTATTTATTATAGGTTGTACACATATTTATTTTGTAAAAATGGAGAAATTGCTGCAACAAAATTAAAAAAGCTAAACAAAATAAAAAAAATTATCTGGGAGTTGAGCTTGATCGACACACTTATTATCGGCAGCATCTCGAGTCAGTAGGTGCAAAGGTATTTCTCGAGTTTGAGTAGTAACCTCCTGTGCCGCTCTTGTGGGATCTTTCATGCCGAGTGTGCCCAAGCACATCCATCTACGTGCCAACCGCTATGACTTTGGTCTACAACACTGCTGAATATGCCACCCCAGTATAGTGCAATAGTTCTCGCACAGAAGCTGGAAACATACTCAACTCAACCCGAGAACAAGAAACTGGCTGCTTGTCCCACTCCATATGAGTTTTTTCTACCAGTGGCTTTAAGCAATGCACCCGCAGTGCCGGAGGAGAATCATTACACACATAATGTGAGTAGTAAGGCTCTGTTGGACAACAGGCACTGCTGCCATAAACACTGTCAAAGCAATTCACACCACTCGGCGGCAGGGCAGAGACTTGCGCTCTCGTGACCTTTCTACACGCTGATAAACTCTCCAGCTCCCCATTTCAAACATCTACAGACATGGAACACTGCCTTGCTAGATACCATCTAAAGACAGACCAATCACTTATCACAACTATGACAGAAACTCCCACCTGGTAACAATCTTCCACGTACCGAATGGGTCACCTTGAACCGGATTGTACAGAGACGGTCGTTTTTTCAATAGGGGGCAAACTATCTTCATCACCGGTTAGATAGAAACTTCTCAACCTCACCAATCAACAGTGAGCTGGGCCCACCAACTTCAACACATTTAGCTGTGCCTCATACGCCCAGAAGAAAATAATGGAAGTTTAGGCCACAGCCTGAAGGAGGACCTGCGTACAGGGACTTTTTCCATTGATAGATTTTAGTTCATGTTGTTTAGGACACCCCCACCTACACGGCCAATCATTTTTGGAGGGTGTGCAAACATTTGTTCCAGTGGCATGTTTGAAAAAAAAAAAATCCCAATGATGGCTGCTACCATTCCAAAATCACAAACGTCCTGAAGTATTTCCATAGAGGAGCCAAAGATTTTTCTCGGTACGCCGGTTGTTTAAACACGATGAATGTTGAGTGAATGTAATGTTATCATTACAGATCACCAAAATCCAATATGGCTGATCAAAGTCCAAATATGCTCTCGGAATAATTAAAATGATTGAAAAGATTGCATGATTACCTATTTACGCTACTTGAAATACATACTAAACACCTAAAATATTTGGCAGGCTGTCTCAAATCTGTTATCACATTGGACCACACTCTGCATAAGGTTACGTTAACACTCTTATAGAATGAATTTCCACGCACCTGGGCCGGGACGTCAAGTGTTCTGCCCATTTTGCAGTTTAGAGGCTTTGATAATTCCAGGTTCTGTAGGCATGCTTATGCTTTCCATTATGAGATACATGTATTTGATAACTAGAAGAAACCCCGTATTTGGCATGCTCTGGTTAATGGACATTTTCAAATTTCAAGATGGCAGCCAATACAGCAACTCTAAAAATAGTAAAACCTACAATATATGTGTATTATATGCCGTGACATCAAACTATCATTATTAGGAAGGTGTAAATTAAGGAGTATGTAGGATAAGGTATTTGACCATTTGACATTCTTATCTGGAATTCTGTTTCCTCAACTGCAAGAAATGTTAAGATGGGGGGGGGGGGGGCAATGTGGCTGCCTTTTCAGATACTTCTCTAAAACCTATATAAATTCTGATACATCGTATTTGGATAGTTTTAAAACACAACCCAAAAATGATGATTAAAGTTTAAATTAAAGTATGAGATGTATGTCTTGAGCATTAAAACTCGTATCTGGTATATTTGTTGTGGACACATCCTTAAAATTCAAAAGACGGCCAACGTAGTATGAATATTGACAATTTGTAGGTTTTACCAATTTCTAACAAGGCAGGCCATTAATATTGGCTTCCATCTTGATTGGACCTAAGTGTAAACAACACTTGAAATGTTCAGATATGAGTTCTACAGGGCTATAGACTCAGAAATTATGCCTTATCACAAATACTTAATGATTATGGTCATTGATATGATTTCAGGCATCTGGGTTAGGGTGGCTGGCATTACTGGATTTGATGTAAAATGTTGGTAAAATCAAAGTCAAATAACCCGTCCAAAAGATTTCCTCGTGCTTAAAACCTGGATCTAGTGCTTAAATAGGGCCATTTGAAGGTGAATTTGAGAGTGAGTGATAGCGGCCCACTATGTGATTCTGGAAAATGCATGACGAAATTTGAACACCCGCCAGAAATTATTTGCTTAGAGTATCATGACAAAACAAATTCGATCAATAAGAAAAAAGTAGGTATCATTTCCACCCTGTTCCCACAAACTCATCCTGACTAAACTGGTTTGTTAAATAAAACATTACCCAATATAACCAGAAGAATTCTGAGTCCATATAAGGTGAACCTTTTTTTCTAATAAAATAGTTCCACTCACATTTTCCGAGAAAAAGAACATTGCAAGGTTCGCGTTGCTAGCAAGGGGCCACCCCTCCCACATTCACTCCTTGGCGCTTTCATATGAACTCCAAGATCAATTTGAATTATGGTTCGTTCAAATTAAAGCCAAACCCATCAATAATTTTACTCTTTAGGGGACCGTTGTGATATATTTAAAGGGAACCTTCTGTAATTTTCCCAAATTTGGCGGTATGAAATTTTCACGAAAAAATGAGATTGGGAAAATCAACATTAAGGGGTTCCGCGCTTACGCTTCGTGCGGAAGGGCGTGTCACCCCCTCCCGTCGATCCAACCTTAAATATGCTTCATTAACGTTTGTGATTACAGTCCCAAATTGATAATAAATATTCGCCCCCGGAATGGAAAATTTGTAGGCGCCCCACCACAAAAGTAAAATGCCACCTTCTGCGCGTGAGTAGTTATCGCATTAACTCTAAAACAGCTGGGGTCCCCAGGGCGGTGCCATGAGAAGACGACCGAGTAACCATGAGTTGGGGAACCACTACTGGGGGCCACGATAATTGTCAACAGCGATGCTTTTATGGATTATGATTCATAACAGATTGGCACAGTGGCGGTATCAGGTCTTTCCGCCGCTCTGAGGGAGCATAATCTTCACCAGTTGTGGGAAATTTTCCCTCTCAGGGGGGGTCAAAAGGCCAGGTTATTTTTTCCCGGTAAGAGGGCTAAAAACAGCGTGAGTATGCTATATTTTTGCAAATTTTTTCACCTGAGCAAAGTCGTCTTCGGGGGGATGGGGGGGGGGGGACAACCTGCCCCCTCCCCTCCTGTTATGCTACTGGATTGGAAGGCAGGTCAATTAAATGCAGCATTATTTAAAATTTTAATCGTCGGTTTTCCATATAAACAAAAATTATTAAAAAACAAATGATTCATTGAGGTTACTTTTTAAGTTTTTAATCAACCAAGTGAGAAACAATGGTCTCCATTTGGGACCTACCAAGAAAAAGAAGGGGGAGATGGCCACGTATATCTAGTCTGGATATCGGAGGGCAGTGGGATCATACGGTCCACGAAACTTAAGTGGGTGGGTGTTTGTTGTAGGCTAGGCGGGCTAGATCAAGTTCGATTGGTTAGTGGATTCCAGAGTCAAAGGAGGTCATGGGGTGGGTAAACATTGGTTTTTCGGAGAGACAGGAGGGTCGCCGTCAAGTAAAACTTGGTAGGTGGGTTCCCCTTGGACAGTCCCAGAAAGATCAAGTTTGTATTGGTCTGGGATCAAAGGTCATCAGGGGTCCTTCAAGGTCAAAGGAGGTCAAACGGGGTAAACGTTGGTGTATGGAAATTGAAACTTGGAGGGTGGGGTCGATTGTGATTTGCCGAAAATTTTAAAGGTCACAAAAACAAGGTCATTAGGTGTCATTCAAGGTAAAAGGAGGTTAAACGTTGGTGTATCGGAGACTGAGGAGTCACACGTTCCTGAAACTGGTGGTTGGGGCCCTTCGAACCATCGAAAAACCGAGTTTGTATTGGTCTGTGGCTCAAAGGTCATCAGGGTCATTCCAGGTCAACAGAGGTCAAATGAGTGTAAAACGTTGGTTAGGGACATGAAATTCAGAGGGGTGCGGGGTCAGTGTTGATCGCCGAAAAATGTTAAAGGTCATGCAAAACTCAAAATTCGCGATATATTAATTACCGGTGGTCAGGTCTGCGTGTGTGTATCTGTCTGTGGTTGTGTCTGACCGCGTATATTTTCTCGGGGAGGGAGACCGAGGGTTTGTCGCACCGGTCTCCTGAAACCTGGTGGGGTGGGTTGAACTTGCGGTGCCCCCTTGACAGAAGTAGACAGAGAGTTTGTATTGGCTTAGTGATTCAAAGGTCATCAGGGGTCATTCAAGGTCAAACAGGTCAAATGGACCGAGTCTATTTGCTCGGAGACCGATGGTCGTACGTTCCTGAAACACTTGGGGGTGGGTGCCCACTTGACCGTCCCGAATACGGAGGTTTGTATTGTTAGTGGAGGAAACTTGGATAAACCTTGGAGGGTGGGGTGTTTTTTTGATGCCGCAAATTTGAAGGTAAGGACAGGTCTGACATTGGTGGGTGGGTGCCCCTTACGGCGGTCCGAATAAGACCGAAGGTGGTATTGTTTTAGTGGATTCCAAAGGTCATCAGGGGTAATTCAAGGTCATTAGAGATCAAATAGGGTAAATTGGTTTATGGCAGGAAGCGTGGGACGGGTGGGAGTGAATGTTTGATGACAAAAAATCTTAAATGGTCACAACCCTAGTCATCGTGCCCATTGCAAGGTCAAAGGAGGTTCAAATGGGGGTGGTAAACATTGGTGGTATGGACATTTAAACTTGAAGGGTTGGGATTGAGTGTTGATGCCAAAAACTGTTGAGGTACCAACAATGTCACACGGGGTCATCAAGATCAAAGGAGGTTAAACGTTGTGTCCGGAGACTGAGAGTCACACGTTCCTGGATCTTGGTGGGTGGGTGCCCCTTGACCCTCCTAAGACCGGTTTGCATTGTTTGTGGATCAAAGTCCTCAGGGTCATTCAAGGTCAAGGAGGTCAAATGAGGTAAAACACTGTTGTGTATGGACAGGAAATTCAGAGGGGGGCGATGGTTGATGCCGAAATGTTAAAGGTCATGACAACCCTAGCTAAATATTAATACCTGTTGGTAGGCTGTCTGTTTGTGTATCTGTCTGTGTGGTCTGACCGCGTCTATTTTCTCGAACCGAGGGTCGCACGGTCCTGAAACCTGGTGGGTGGGTGAACTTGGTGCCCCTTGACCGAACGAAGACCGAGTTTGTATTGGTTAGTGGATCAAAGGTCATCAGGGTCATTCAAGGTCAAACAGGTCAAATGGACCGCGTCTATTTTCTCGGAGACCAAGGGTTGCACGTTCCTGAAACTTGGGGGGTGGGGATGCCCCTTGACCGTCCGAATACGGAGGTTTGTATTGGTTAGTGGAGGAAACTTGGATGAAACTTGGAGGGTGGGGTCGGTTTTGATGCCGAAAATTTTGAAGGTCAGGACAAGGTTCCTGACCTTGGTGGGTGGGTGCCCCTTGACCGTCCGAAGACCGAGGTTGTATTGGTTAGTGGATCAAAGGTCATCAGGGGTAATTCAAGGTCATTAGCGATCAAATAGGGTAACATTGTGTAGGGACATGAAGATCGGAGGGTGGAGTTGACTGTTGATGACAGAAAATGCCTTTAAGGTCACAACATAGTCATCGTGCCATTCAAGGTCAAAGAGGGTCAAATGGGGTAAACATTGGTGTATGGACATTAAACTTGAAGGGTGGGATCGAGTGTTGATGCCAAAACTTTTGAAGGTCACAACAAGGTCATCAGGGTCATTCAAGATCAAAGGAACCGCGAAACCCAAGGTCATTCAAGCAGGTGATCCACGAACCCGTGACGCCTACGTTTAAAATGGATTTTTGTATGTGATAGTTCTTGCGTTATTTATAGTGATGTTATTTTTCATGAGAACTACCCCCTCCCCCACCACATCACTTTTTCACTTTTCACCTCGGCAGGGTTGGATGTGTGGTATGTTGATGGTCTACACAGCTGTACCGCCAGTACCGCATGGTTGGAATACGATCACAGATGATCGAAAAAGGAGGGGGACTGCATTCGCTGATGCTTCAACAATTGTTTCTCCCCTTTTCATGTTAGTTATAGTATCAGGATGTAAGACTCTTCAGAGGGAGGGTTGAGCAAGCCTGAAACATGGGCCAACAATCAAAACGGAATTTCACATAGCTAGCAGTGGCGTAACCGGAATTTTAATCATTGTTAGCTGATCACCATATGATCGTGATGTTTATATTATTGATTTATTCAATGTGGCTTGTGGTGGACACTGAGATACGAGAGACGAGAAGGTTGGTTGTGGGTAAAGAAAAGCCAAGATTGTAAAATAACATTATTTTTTGGGATTTTTTGGGTCAAATATTTTGTATTTAAAACTCCAAGTGAACGTTTTTAAGCTTTACTTTTTACCAATGAATCGCCCGATAAAACCCTTGGTTGCCCCAGGGATCGGAACAGGCGATTTATAAAAGCCTGTGGACTGTTGTAGTGCGCATTTGCCGATTGCCGCACATCCTAGTCAAAGAGCCCGCCCCACGTCCAATATTGAGTTTTGTCTGATATGACCTCTAATGACCTATATGCCCTGTGACCCATTTTGTCAATCTATAATAAGATGGTCCGAGTCCAAAGGGTTGAAACACGTAGTCAATACGGACTAATCGCAATCTCACTCATATGCGCATTCACACTCATATAAAAACGTTTCACAATTGGCATCCGCCAGTGTGTAACATCACTAATGCCGTTATAATGATATGACAACCTAAAGGAAGCCACTGTCCAGGACTATCCTGTGTGCACAGAATGACCCTCTGTGACCCATGTGCCCTTACACTAAAATACTGGCAGCAATTTTTTTAAGCACCTTTCACAAATTATCAAAGCGCTTTAACATTATTCTGGCTTTGTCATTAATTTAAGAATATGTCAGCTGCCATACAAGCCCAAATCATACTCATACCTTTTGGGCGTGCTCAGTGGACCTGTAGTCCTAACAGCTCCCCTTTTTGCACCTTGGTGGAGTGAGGCAACGCTAGGTAAAAGGGTTATTTTGTTGCTGTGGCAGAACGGGCTTGATCCCCAAAATTTTTGTGGGAATCAACTAAATGCAACTACTGCGGTAATTCTAGTTTATGAGGTGATCAACATGATTCACGCAAATCATTTTACAAGAAGCTTGCGAGATCGATCTCACCGAAATTCTAGCCTGTCAAAGCACCTTGCCCAATGCAACAAAAACAACATATTGGCCTCAGCAGGACTTGAACCCAGGACCCTATGTGAACCTTTGACCCCATTTGGTCCAAAATATACATTTTGGCAAATAAGGTACATTACCACCAAACATGCTCAAAAAGAACACCTGGTACAAAGACTCTTTGTTTCATCTGACCCATTCTATCAAAAAGGAGGGTACGAGCGACATGAACCTTGAATGACCCTTTATGACTTTGACCCCAAAGTGACACCTTGTATGACACTTGGGTCACAAGGGTATTCTGATGAATTTGGTTACGATGAAGCCACTGTGTAAAGTCGTCCCATTTGGAAATATTAAGAGGGGTTATAGAGATGCCCTTTTGCCCCTAATGACTTTGGATCAACATCTGTGAACAGACACCTGACAATCATTTTGACGGAATGGCATCGCTAACACATACGAACTGTGGAAACCAAAAGGGTGTTATAGTGATGACCTCCTAATTGACCCTATGTGCCCCCTATGGTCAACCAGTGACATCCCTATATGAGGGTCAGGGTTCTGTGACCGACTAGTTTGCATTGGAGTGCAATTGTGACTGTGAGAGAAGAAGCATTTTGAAAAGTGTTGGAAAGAAAAGAACAATTATTATCTAATACGGCGGACTTACGATAATCACACTTTTTTCTAATAGACGCCCCCTTCTGACTACAATACATAAACAAATTTCATGGTGCACATTGTTCATCAGCGGCGAGCGAGGGCGAAAACCGCCCGTCCCCCTCACGGAAGAAAGAACGGGAGGCTACATTTGAAAATGCAAACACTAGCAATGAAAACCAAAACTCCTAAAATCACAATGCTGTATTTAATAAATCAATAATAGATCAGTGGCACATGCAATACAATGGCATCACTCATGATTTAAATTCCCAACTAAGAGAGACTCTTTCTATTGTCTATAGTCCTCCTTGAACATAACCATCCTTAGAAGACTTCACTTACCCATCTACCATGTTTCTTTAGAGTCTGTGGGACTCCTACTGATGCTGCAGCGGTAGCACCTCCTGCCCTCAGGCTGTGTAACCCAAATTTTTGGGTTACTCCCACACCCGCCATGCTTCCTTAACAGTTTCCGCACTGAATAGAAAGACTCTGTCCCCTCCCCTCCGCTTATAGCCCTTAATAGAAAGACCAATAACTTAAGGCCCTAAACAAAAAAATCCTCTGAATCACACTGAAGCATGGCCAAACTCATGCATTTTCTGAGCATCATTACTGGACAGGTCATCACCGGTCTCTGCTATAATGACCCATGACCCCTCTCTGTACTGGTCCGTCTTACTCTTGACTAAGAAAATACGCATAAAGATTGCAAAATTCATATCACATTAACCTTAATTAACCCTTCTTATCTGAGGAAACCACTCGCACTCCAGGCCCATCTGCCATAACGTACACCCTTCAGATCTGCCCCAGGCCATTATTTCAAGATGATTCTCCTTACGATATCTGGTGTAACCGGTTCCTTTTTAACACGTGTGTTTGGCAAGTATAAGCCCCTTTTGATTCCTCCACAACTAAATGCAAAAATTTACTATCACATGTTGGGAAGAACCCAGGGCTGCATCATGATGCCACTTGATCTGTTAACATCCCCTACAATATGTGAACTCGAGAGCATTCTGTTATAAAGATCATAAAGTACCTTGAATCATAGAATCTTTGTCACTGGAATAGCAGAACATCCGGAAAAAGACACCAGCCCCACGCGGCAATGATCTAGAGTAATTTATTCACAGTACTAGTTGCACGTGAAGCTTTCAGGACGAACGTCCAAGGTCATTATACCGACGAACCCTGAACGAGAATAAAAATAGCTATTCAACCAAGCCAGTTTATAATGAAAAAGCCCATTCACCAATGCAATCTTGCCAAGCGGCACATGCAACCCGCCATGCGGCCTCTTATATTACTACCACACAGCCAAGGCGTTCTACTTTTACTCAAAGTCACTAGTAATGCTCACCATCTTTATCACAAACTGCACTATTCATCTAGTGTGCAAAAATAGAATTGTATTCGTCCCTGAACAAGATAAACTTTGGTATCTTTAAATCTCATTGTGCCTTTAACCATACCCGAAAGGCTTCTCTCTTAACATCATAGTGGCCAAAATACTGCCAGAACGCCCATTCGTGAACTACGAGGGTTCCTGACGCCACCTGAAGCTCTCAATGCTTATCACGTCACCCGGGACTAAATAATGGGGGCACTACCAATTATTAACATCCTGCCCACCTCACAGAAAAGCATCAACCGGGCCAGTATTATCAACCCATACCTGAATTCAAAACAGGCTTTTACAATTGTAATTGTCGCAAAGCGATCCACTGCATAAGGGCCCCAAATACCATTCATTTGAAAACTTCTTGCAGACACCCCCATCATCAAAGTACTCCTGCCTACGAAAAATCCACCTCGCAATTAACTTCCCTTGGAACCCATTGACTTTGAAAGTTGGATGGTGATTAGCTCTCCCAAATTGAATAGAATCGATGCCTCACAACTGAGTTCTTCCACCAATACTTCCTTTATCCCTATGGAAACTATGCCTTGATTGTCATGTATTGATCTTACCACCTTTTCCTTCCACTAGGGGCAAACGCATTCATGCAGGATGCCTCTCTTAACTCACACCATTTAGAGCTTTTACCCGATCCATCTACTCAATTTGGTGGAATTCCATTTTTCCACAATGAACTGCCCATGCTCCACAGCCCGAATCACTGGCATCCGAGAGGAACACCAAAATCTGTGGTACAGAATAATCAAACAATAAACGTTTTTATCAAACGGCCATACCTCTTCTTCCAAAAGAAATCTCTCAAATCACTTTACTATCAGAAGCAATAGAAAATTCATAATCCCAGTGCAAGCACTAGTTAATTCCAGTGTGCATATCTGGATTTCAACAAAGTCAAAGATCCAACACAGGGGCTAAAGAAACTATCTACCTGTAATGGACGCCAAATTTAGAGCAGTTACTCTCGGTAACTTGACGAATGCTTTCTCAATACAATCACTAAAATCAGAAGTAACCTTCTTTGTGTAACTGAAATAGTTGCCTTCTACAGCATCCCATGTAATAAGCCCCAGCATCCAAAGACTTAGTAGGTGCAAAATAGGATTTTTGGTGTTAGGAACCAAACCAGCTTGAATAAGATCAGCTTTAATAGAAATTAGCCATGTCTGAGCATCTCATTAAGTCCTACCCTTGCACCATCCCAGTCATCCAAATACAAGTACCAGCAAATACCTTTACAAGTCAGTCGCTCTAAGTAGCTCGATAATGAAGTCAATCGCCTGATTCTATTTTCATGATCCCGTTCATTTCGAGAGTTAAGTCCAAATCTGTACATGACCAAACAAGTTTACGATCGAGACCCAAACATGGTAATTGAAGTAATTATTATGGATTTGGTGATTGCTGATAATTTGATTTTTGAATGATCCAACTACAGTTCTACACCTCATCGTATTTCCAGAAGAGAAATGACATCCAATCTTTTATTTTTGAACCAAAAAATGAAAAATTTTAAAAGATACCTTTTTAAAGATGTTCAGAACATGCCCCCTTTCAATCTACCCCATGTTTGTTTTACGAACATGTGAATTATTTTGAAACTTGTATGTTGAGATTAAACAGCAAGCTTTCTGTTGGTGCTACTCTCAGTAGGATAAATACATTCATTCACATCCTAAATTGTTTACCCAAACTTATAAAAAACACTCGAAAATTTTCGATAGTAAAATACGTTTCTTCATGTACCTTTGCACGGTGTTCAATAGGATCGCATGCAGTCAGTGACACAATTGCGCGCGGTTTGAACAGTGAAGCCTTGGCATGCTTGATTAGACTGGCCACCTGGCCTGCGTGTGTTGTTAGTCAAAGAAAAGCAGTAACAACACACAACCTAGTTATTACATGCGATTTAATTTTCACGAGATTAGTTGCTACCCACCTTGTTTAATAAACAATATCCCCCCAGCAAAATTAATGAATTGTTTTGAAGATGAAGGTATTGTGCTATTTATTACCGGTCATATTAATATATAATGGGTGGTAAGCAAGGTTTGGCACAGGTAAATATTATAAACAATTTAATAGATAATTTTTACAAAGTGTTGTTAAACTTTATTAAAAACTTCTGAATACGTGTATGTTGGCTGTAAGGTTCCATTGGGCACGATCGCTAATAGCATCGTCCCCAGAAGACCCGGATTACCGGAAGTGGTCAACATTTTGGTATCAGAAGAAAGTACTATTTTTCTCATCTATCCTGTGAATCTTAGAGCCAAAGTATGTTGGTTTGGAGTTATGAGCGAAAAGGTGCCCCCATTTTGGCCTTTTGTTTTTTTGGTGTTTTTCGACCAATATTAAATTTTAACGTACTCTCTATGGGGCTTAAAAAATCACGTTTTTAGCTCTCGCATCAAAACGGAATGGAAATATTGGCGCGAAATTTACAGATGGGGTTTTGGAGTAAGGCCAAGATATCAAGATGGATATTGCATATCCTT
>JAMKCH010061560.1:0-48964 GCA_023653785.1 Ophioderma brevispina
AATTATTTCCGTTTACCGTGATAGCCTGTAGCGTCATGTGGGAAAGAAAATCAGTCAAAAATATTTTTAAGATGAGATGAGAAAAAGTGCGTCGGGTGTCGGCATGGACCCCCACAAACCTTATTTCCATTTCGAGTCTCTTCTTTTCTCATTCCCTTGTTTTCTCTCTTTTCCCTCTCTTCCCCTTTCTTCTCTTTCCCACTTTCCCTTTTATTCTCCCCATGTTCTCGCCCATTTTCGTTTCTCCGTCCCAATTTTAGTTGTCGGGGGCAGTATGCCCCTCCCCCCCCCCCACCACCACCACCACCACATGATTACGCCAGGTCTTTCTTTGGTATTTGCATAACGACAGGTCATACCCCAATCGCATCTTGGTTGGCTTCCTGCTCCATTGTCCTGTTTTCCCCCGAGTCCTGGCTGTATCTCCAACCTTCACACGCAGCCTCAGCATCAGATCTGCGTACCAAGGTAGGTCCGTGGTGTTGATAATTAGACATTTTTGTGTTCACCCTCTCTCCCATTTTTTCAGCGTGGACAAGAGGGCAGTATAATTATTTCAGTCCTATTCCTTAGACAAGCCTAGACAGCTCATTACATTATTACTTTACTTTACTTTTCAATATTCAGTTCATCGTCGCCAAAACCCAAGAGATTTTATCGGAATTGGTTCAAAATTGTGGTATCTGAGGAAGAGGGGGTACATTTTTTCCATTTTACCTGTGAAATCTTAGGGCTATAAAAGGGGTTTGGGTGGAAATATACGAGTGAAAAATGTACTCCATTTTTGGTTTCGACTAATATTAATCTTACAGAGTACTCTGTGGGGCTTACAAAAATCACGTTTTTAGCCCCATAGTATCAAAACGGATTGAAAGATCGGCATGAAACTTCACCGAGGGGTTGGGTTTGTGAAGGACTTCTATCATGATGAAAAAATGATTACCTATCAGGGCATCCCCCCTTTAAAGGCATCTTACGTTCCAAACAACTGATGTCAGCAAAGCAGAGGTAAGGACTTCAGACTTCAGCAGATTGTCTTATAGTAATTAAACGCTGTGCTGGCAAATAGGCACGGGTGTACTATAAAATACAGTGTCCGTGTGACTGAGTGTCCTACCACCATCTTGTCATTGTGTTCTCATTGAGGGCCGTACGCATCATTGGTTTCAGTACTGTACCCAATGGCCTCGTCTACAGGGTCACGGAAGGGGTATTTAACTTCAGGATTCCTTTTGCCTTCAGTTAAGCTTATGCATTAAAATATTCATATTGCAATTTATCCTCAGGATAAGGTGTGACCGAGCCATAGAGGCCCTCAGCTCAGGCAAGATTATGTATTAACAATATTGAATTCCTTTAATTCCAATTGTCAAAAAAATTTCAGTATATCTAGACACTGACAGACAACGTCAGCTAAATGTTTCTTATACATGTGGCTTTAATACTTACATATGTGGCTTTACATTACTTAAACATTGGCTTTACATATCTTACATATGTGGCTTTACATACTACAATATGTGATTTTACATATTCACAGTGGCTTTAATTAAGTTACATATGTGACTTTACCATACGTACACATGTGGCTTACATCCTGAAATGGGGCTTTACATACTTACAATATTGGACTTTCCATACTTAAATATGTGACTTACAATACCATATGTGACTTTACATACTTAACATGTGGCTTTACATTACTACATATGTGACTTTTACATAACTTACAATGTGGCTTTACGTACTTACATATGGGACTTACATACTTACACATGGGGCTTTACATACTTACATATGTGGCTTTACAATACTACATATGTGACTTCCATAATGACATATGTGACTTTACATACTACATATGTGACTTTACATACTTAACATGTGGCTTTACATACTTACATTTATGTGGCTTTACATTAACTTACACATTGGGTTACATACTACATATGTGACTTTACATACTTCACATGTGCTTTACATACTTACATATGATGACTTTAATACTAACATGTGGCTTTACATTACTTACATATGTGGCTTACATACTTACATATGTGGAATTTCCATACTTACATAAGTGACTTTCCATACTTACATATGTGGCTTTACATCCTTAGATATGTGCTCTCTAATGCAAAAGGAATGAATTTCCTATTTAGAGTGACTACGGCCCACTATGAAAAGAGTGAAATTTCACACCTTTCAAAGAATACTTTGGGTCAAATTGGACTCTTTATCTTAAACAAATGATAAAATGATATAAATTTGTCAATTATCAAGATAAAAATTTGACCAAAAGTGTCTTGAAAGTCTGTGAAATTTCACTCTTTTTCGAGTGAAATTCACTCTTTTGCCATTTAGAGAGTGGCTTTAATACTTACATGGGATTTACATACTTACAATGTGGCTTTACAGCAGTAGTTAAGTAGTTATTAGTATATTATTATTATTGTAATTTTATCAAAGGGAGTCCGAACTTCGACCCAGGTTTAAAAACCTACTTAGTCCTACATGAGTGGACCTTTTTTCCTTCCAACATAGTCTAAAAATGCGGTGAGGGGTGAGAAAACTCCTCGTAGAGGGCTGGAATGTCCATCCATGAGAAATTTTCTCACCCATTTCATTTAACTTTCACAGTATGTTGAAAGAAATAAATAAAAGGTCCATCTTGTAGGACTACCATGGTTGAAACCCAGGTTTAAAGTTAGATCCCTTCAGAATACCAGCCTGAATCTTTCCCATTCTTTAGTCTATGAGGAACAACTGGAGTCAGTTGTCACTGGAGCTTAATTATAAGAAGGATTACATGGGCATATGGTTAGGTAACAAACACATACTTGTATAACGCAAAATTTCTTGATTCTTGATTTCTAGTAGTGGTGTGGTGGTTGGTGGTGAGGGTTGGTGGTGGTGGTGGTGGTGGTTCGTAGTAGTAGTAGTAGTGTGCTAGTGGTGTAGTAGTAGTAGTAGTAGTTAGTGAGTAGTAGTAGTAGTAGTAGTAGTAGTAGTAGTTTAGTAGTAGTCGTAGTCGTCGTCGTCGTTCCGTACGTTGTTATGTTGTTGCTGATTTGTTGTTTGTGATCTGTGTAGAGGTCATTCCGCTTTTACAGTTTAATGCCTGCTGCCTCTACTTCTTTATTGAAATCTGATTCAACTATATTTTATTAAAGTGACTCAGAGATTCCCGCTAAGGGCGCCCTGAATTTTCCAAAAAAATTGTGTTTTTTGATCTGACATAAGGCTTGCCACTATACTATCACTGGGTGCAATTAGCCAAGCTCAAATCGAGTCCTTCATATAGCAAAATTACAACTTGTTATACATTTTTCGGATCCGGAAATTTTTGTTAACCACAGATAGGATTACTGTGTATAACAAAAAATCCGGATCCGAAATTTTTTTTATATTATAACAAAGTTGTAATATGGCACTGTAAAGGCCTGTAGATTACACATAAATGGTTACTGCATGGAAACGAAAAATCCAATTCATTCAAACTTTTGGAATTGGGCATTTTAAGTGATATCTTTAGTTCTAGTTGACTATTTTAATAAATACGTAACAATAATAACATTTAAAAAACTCTGAGTCCGCCTTTAAGATGTTGATTCTCGCAAAGTTTCTTCCAAATATCGACAATACAGAAATCCCACCTTCAACACCGATCAGGCTCATGCCAACCATAAGACCAATTGTTCCGCCAATGTAACTGGAAGGTTTACAGGCAAAATATAAAATTAGTAAAGCAAAATCGAAATAAAAAATGTGAATTATATGCACAAGAAAAAAGGTGTCTCCCAAAAGATTACATGGCAGGGAAAAAACAATATCATTACCAAAACTATCGGAGAAAGTCGGAGAAAGTAGCAGCTATTATTGTGTACGGTCAAAAACTGTGGATCAAGTAATGCTTGCATTGGTAAATGGTGTGGGGAAAGTAATTCCGATGTACAAGGACGAAGGCTACGGTCTTCTTCTGATGTTACACGGTTGTTATCACTCTTACCAAGCGTAATTGGCGCCGATCATTTAACCGTAAAATAGGTTTCATAGGCTGGGAACAAGCTTCCTGTTAATATTAGAGCGGCACCTCCACACTGTTAAAATGTTCCTAATTTTACGAGACTTTACCTTTTAAATTACGGTAAACCCCAGTTATTCAATAATCTTTCATGCTTTATTTACATACCTACATTAAAATTACAATTTGGAAGGGGGGGGCAGACCAATGTAAAATAAACAGTGGCAAAAAAAATACTACTACACCTTTTGAAAAAGGTTAGTATTTATACCGCTGACGTTATTATATTTTCCGTCGCGTAATATTACGTTCTTTGTAACTGTGGTTTTTAATGTAAGAATACGAACTATGAAAAATCGTTACTTATAAAATGTGTTAACTTAACCTCCTAAGGAAACGTCATTAAAAAATTGCAAAATCTTATTTTCCCTATATTTTAAAAATAGTTTTAAAAACGCAGTTCCTCCTTTTTGTATTAGACCTATATCTTAGTTTAATTGCAAAAAAGTAGTACACGCACATATATTTGATGTATAGATTATTGAATTTAGCATCTGCTATCAGTTAAAGTCAGTAGTGTAGTGGCTAAGGGTTAGGACTTGTAATCTTAAGGCCCTGGTTCGAATCTATGTAAGGTACATAATTATATCAGTTATTCATATGATGATTAGATAATGGTGACGTTAGAATAGTGTACATTACCATATAAAACAAGTGTATATAAAGGTTTAAATTATATTTCTTCACCGTTTTCCCTTGTTTATTGCCCCTTTTCTCAAAATTGCTTGCCTGAAATATAACTTTTTTACAATTACGTGGTAACGTAAATACAACGTTTGTATGATGCCATAGCTACAACGCGACATTTGGTCAGACGGATTGTAATAAAACGTTTTATTTACTTCTTAAATTGTTTAAACAAGTCAAAAACAAACAATAAGTTGATGGACGCTGATATTTTACGCCGTTATTTTACGTTCCCTGCAATGGGTTCGTATTATTACGGGCCCCGTTATTTTACGTCTGCATGTAGTGAGTCCCGAGCTGCCAGTCAAAAATGATGGTTTTTACAGGTGATTTTTAACAGTGCACCAGTGCCTTAAACGGCTCTGAAAATAACTTATTTCCTGATGTTTAAAAATATTTGTTTTATTGTTTAAAAAAAGGTGTAGTTTTCCTTATTCTAATTGTATATTACTTTCGTATTTTAAGTAGTGTTTATAGGCGCTGTGTCTCGTAGGGCGGCCGCCAAATATAAATGCATTTTATATGATTATTATATATCCGTATGAATAGCAGAGTTATTGTTCTGTACGTTAAAAACTCGAGTATCACGATCACTGATCTCTATACAATGGATTGGCTACATAACAGTAATTGTATATTAGATGAATGAAACAACCGGCGGACATCTTGGTCTACCGAACACAATCGGCTGGCACTCGATGGCATGTCTCATTCCAACAACACGGTTTGGACAGAGCAGCGCAGTAAATAAGAAGAATGAGGTCAAATCTTGGAATTTCTAATAATTGAAACTAACCTTTTCAAAATCAGAACTGACCTTTGTCGCAAGAACAAAAGAAACCATAATCAAAGAAATGTGCAGGCTTTGAGAATGTGTATTGTCTAAATACAACAAAAATAGTAACAATCCGTGGATGAAATAAAAAAGTGGCACAAATTTTCAATCGGCATATTAATCGTTCAATATGTGTCCTTTTGGAAAGATTTTTCGGTGTCGGAAATCTAACGAAATGCACCTTTCACATGTGTATTAATTTGCATGGCTTACTCTTTTGTCTTCGGGAAATAGAGGGCGCTTTGAGGAGTCTCCCTTTTTTGGAGGGGGGGGGGGGGGGAGACACCCGGTATTTAATACAATAGCCACTAGATGTACACTCGCAGACCAGGATTCCGTGCTTTTGCCGCATAGGTGGATAGTGTACACACAGTGGCTTCCTGCACTGTCGCAGAGTAGATACGTGTATGGTAAGCAATATACGTGGTTACACGTTACGGTGGTTACGCGTTACGGTTGTTACACGGATTTACGGTTTGGGCATATATTTGCATTTTTTACATAATAGTGCATGAGTATGTGTTTTATGATGCCCGATTCGAATTTCGCGATGATTTTCCTCAAATGAGAAAAAATACTGAACAAAGACCGAGTGTATAACGCCCTCAGTTTGTCTACTATCAAGATGGCGGCGTAGTAAACTTGCGGGTTAGATTACAAAGTAGCAGAGTGTCTACTCCAGAAAAGTCCACCACACCGTATTACTTTCCACATAGTTGGCAGCGACGGAGTAGGCCATTTAGGGTTAGGTTACTGTAAAGGATATACATGGAATCCCTTTCTTGCAGCTTACTGCATCGCAACTATAGTATGTGTACTGTGTACTATCTGACGTGTAGACAAGGTGTAGCTGCCGTTATATAGAGTACCATTGCGAGTAAGAATCTGGCCACGTAGGCCTTATGTCATGAAGTCTTATGTCATGACCCATGGGTCATGACTGTTTTGCTATATATATATCATGTCGGTTTAGAGGTACGTGAAAAGTGTCTTCAAATCTATGCTTTTGTGTATTACTTTCGTTTGGGTGTAAGGATTGGTAGAACTGTTAAAAATGATCATAAAAACCGTCATTTGTACTGGCAACTGGGACTCGCAACAGTAAAACGACATTTTTTACAGTTTATTTGCAGTTTATTTGCACGTTTTGCACGTCTCAGTTGCCAGTTAAAATGACGTTTTACGGTGATTTTAACAGTGTAAGTGCATTTGATAGGTGCAATACCTTGATCCAGGTTACATATGCACAGATAGAAGAAGACAAATAATAGGAATTTCACCATGACGCAATCAGAAGGAGAGAGGGGACAGAGGGACAGTAACGCGGAATTAATGATAATCAGTTCATGTGACAGCGTCACCTGAGTATAAAGGAGGATGAAAAATGAAAAAAAAAATGAAAAGAAAAAGATGCCTTCCATCTACACTGCAGCTAGATAGGCTAGGCAAAACAGGACAGAAAAAACACCAGAATGGAATAAGACAAAAAATATAATGGGTGAAAAATGAACAAGTAATCATCTTACTCCTTAGGCTTGCGCCTGTGTAAGCCTCTGCAACTTTGAGTTAAGCTTCTTTTTTTTCTCACTTTACCCTTCCTTTCTCTTCTGTTTCGGCGAGCACCATCTTCAAAGAACACAACGAACTGGCGCAATGACAAATTCTTTTCCCTGAACAAGGATGAACTCGTCGTGATTGATAGCAATTTGTTATTCTATGTCTACGATCCACACACACACACACACACACACACACACACACACACACACACCACACACACACACACACACACATGAGAGAGATTTTTCAGAATTGATATTTTTGCATGTTGTACAAAGCTTTTATATACATTAGGCCCTCACATCGAAATGTATTAAGACCCAATCAGGACCTTCAGGGGAAACAGACCGATTTCATAATCAAATGACGCGGAGGTTTGTATTAGCGGACGGACGGAATGGGTTTAAACAGAATTATAAACCACCGGGGTTGATCCCACGACATCCACCCTGTTTTACCGGTCTGTGACCTTTGTGGAATGAGTTACGCGCTTTATGATATATATGAATAACACATTTCTTGATTAAAGTTATGGCTAAACGTTAGCCTACAAATTACATGAATGTCTTTATCCTCTCTAATGCCCTGTTTTGGTTCTGATGTATTTTATATGTAAAATATCTGTATTATTCCAGTGGCCTAGCTATCATTTGTGAGCCAAATGAAGAAGAAGAATTGCTAATTTTGTAAAATGGGCCATGCCGCTTTAACATCTTGTATAGTCTTTTTTCATTGCTCCGAAAGTTTTGGTGGAAATGAAAAAGTTAAAGCATGCACGCGTCGCACAAGTTCATCCCAAAAACGTTACAATGTGTGAAAGATCTGGTGACCATGGTTGGCCATGGGGTAAAAACCGATTGGGCGTCAACCAAAAAAAGTCAGAAGTTTATTTTGTTTGTGGAGAGTTCGGGCATGTCTTTAATATTGGAAGAAGGGACGGTCTACGTTTTCTCTAATTTGTAGCATTTTGCACGTTCTTGTGACCAGTTTTTGTTATTTAGACTTGTTAACGTCCTGTACTCACACTATCACTGATCTAAACATGCCTGTTATGTTGCTTAAGCAACAGTAGGGGTTTTGGTCAGAAAAGGAAGACAACAGCATTGTTGGAATTTGAAACATATGAAGTCAATTCAATTACGTCTTGCAGTAAGTACCAGTACGGACAATAATGCCTAAAAATACGACTTTCCCCTTTATTAGATTGCTTTAAGCTTATCAATTACAGGGTATGGAATAGGATTACCTATACTTGTTGCAGACATACCAACATTGATTTGATGATTTTTTCAATTTTTTGATTTAGCAAATCATCTGATCGTGGTTTTTTTAATCCAGATGGCAAGGAAACTATCCAAAATGGCCAGAGATGGTAGGTGTTTTATTATCCGAATTTACCAGGTGCTCTTGTTTGAGTCTGTATAGGGCATCCCTTGGGACATCCAAAACAAAAAGTTACGCTCATTGAGTGGTGGACCGTGACTTCAGAGGCAATACCTCTTAATGTAGCACGCGTCTTCACCAAAATCGTTACTTTTAGCGCTTGAGGTCACAAACTAAACTCAATTGGGCAAGTTTGGTCTCATAGTAAAGCTAACAAAATTTATCTATTCAGTGATAGGCTTACCACCATTGAATTTCGTGAACGTATAAGTTGGCAATGGCCCCAAAAAAAGTTGATTTGTTACGATTTTTTCGATTTTTTTCAGCACTTCCTACCAATATGGTCAAGTGTACAATGAAGAGATTGCATTTTCTCCTCAATAATTTTCAGAAATAGCGTCTTTATATGTGTTAATAATATCCGGAAGATTGACTATTTATTCATTTGTTTTAGTTACGACATTTTTAAGAATGTTCGCCCTATGTCTTCTATTTTCGCCTTTATTTCCAGTGTGGTGTTTATAGCCCACAAAGGGAGCAAACAACTGATGGAATTTTGGCTAATTTGGAATCATATTAAAGCTATACAATAATCTATTCGAGACAGGTAAAATGTTTTGATTCTGGAATGTATAAATGTGCCCACAATGATATATTGTAATAGGGGTGTCTCCAATTTACAAAACAATTTTCCCCCTAATGTTACCCTACTTCCTAGATCCTGGTTAAAACAGGGGAAATCAATAGACAACCCTGTAATGGGAAGACTGTTTTTGCCGTTCCAACAATATCAACAACGAGGCATCAAGTTTCAGTCAAAAGAAATGTAGATGCTATTAACATGTCCAAGAGTTGAAAACAGATGCATTTAAGCGCAATTCCTGAAAAACACTGCGACGAAAAAGGAGGAAGGGATGTCTTAAACAAAGCTGGAGAAAGTAGTGATTGAAATCCTTGTCTGCTGGGGGTTTTTTTTTGGCCCTTCTATGTTTGATGGGTTTGTAATAATATAAATATGAAATCTATAACGCGCAACAAGTCCGCCGAGTGCTCAGGGCACCGCTTTAGAGCGCCTTAGGCTGCTACAACACAAAGAATAATCCAGAACGACAAGGAAAGCTTATGTAAAGAAGTTTAATTTAGATTGCAGGAGGAGGAAACCGAAGTTCTCGGAGGAAACCAAAGGACGGTCTGGATCGGCAAACAATTCATAGATGACACGGCTCTGAGGTATTCGAACCAGGGCGCATTGGTTGAGGGCGAAGTGGAGAGCCATTACCACCGCTCGCTCTCCCAAAAACAGTAGTCAGTGTAATTTTCCAAACAGGTTAAATAGTCAGTGGCATTCGACTGCGGGAGGTTGTTAAAATGGAATAATACTTGTATTCGTCCTAATTTTATTAAGGAAATAGGACCAACCTTTGGCCTACATGTTGGTACCATTACCACCTATTGGAGCAGAATCATATACAGGACGATTGGGAAATTCTGATGCGATATGATAATGGGGTGAAACTCCTTGGTTTTCTTCTTCAGAACGTGTATGCCCTCCACATTTCAGGTTGAAGCTTTATCTGTCTTTAACAAGTGCCAGCTTCAAGGACAAACTGAAATATTTGCATTTCACAAACAGTGCTCAAGCAAGAAAAACCATGGATATTGCTCCCTGTACATTGCTGTATTGTAGGGCCATCGTTTGGTATCTAGAGGCTATCAATCACAAATCTGAACGAAAGAACAAAGGAGTTGTCCCATTTGGCAAAAACCATGATACCTTTCAAGCAGATAGTACAAGGTTGAATCACGTGGATCGCTGTTTCAGCCATGACGTTAGTGGTAATACCATTACCACAAATCAATTATGGAGAAACAGCATCCAAGACAGTATTTCCAACAGTTAGATTACTTGGCTTTGGAGAATATTTGCATCTTCACAGATGGAGTTGATTCTCCATCAACTATATTACTCTAAGGGAAGGGCGGTTGATAACGATGATAAAACCGGTTAACCCGTCAAAGTCCAGCGACTCAAAGCTTAAAGCCACAATGGAAGGACCAGAGTTTATTCTGGAATGAAATAAATTTAACTTTAACTTGAGCTGTGTTGCAACTTAAGGGGGTTTTGTTTTTGGATTATAGTCATCTTTTACAGGAGAGGACGTACCGGGATGATTATGAAAAAAAAAGGTGCTCAACTTACGCTGGAATGAAATGAAGGTACCAAAGATGACTGCATTGGAGATATACCAATCCCTATGAAAGGTATGATATATTTCCTGATATCACGATGTAGGAGGTGCCTCCTTGAGCTAAGGGGAGTATCAAAATCAGTGGACCAAAAGACGAAGTCCTTAAGACTGCCATCAGTGTTGCTTTAAGTAGCCTTACTCCATTTTCTCACAAAGAAGTGGGCAATCAGTGCATAGTTCAAAATTTAGGCAACATAGCGTTATTTTGCTCTGATAGAATGTCATTTGTTCGACGTTGTACAGGAAAGCTGGAGTTTGACATGACGTGACAACGAAATGGAACAATTTGTCCATTATTCATATGAGGAATGCCGGGCCGTTTTGTGAATAATATGGAGAATGTATTTGTTACTGACCATTAGTCTTCAGACCACCTGGTTTTATCCCATGCAAAAACGTCCGCCGCAATAGATGAGCATTGCAGGTATTTTGCCATGAACGTGGAAGAAGTAACAGGCAAACCCTGATGGCATGTTAGGGAACCCCTAAAACACAAGAGTTGGCAGATGACAGACATCACGATAAAGTTTTTTGCCAATCATCTGGTTTCTTTGAGGAAAGTTCGGAATTATAAATTACTGGCACATAAATGGTGGACACAGTGAAGATGGGCCTCATGGAGTATATTTTTACAAATGAAAAAGAAAAACTTGAATTGAAAGCATCTGTAGTCAACCAAAAATTATATAGTGGACTATATAGCATTATATTTTTGTATTTGCATGGCATACAGCTGATATATTCCTTGTTAATGTCCCCATCCTATCGGCTGAATAAAATGATGACATAAGCAAGTGAAAAACATGTAGGTAAACAAAGAAATAGGGGGGGCGGGCATTACATTGATACCGATACCTGAATTATGAGACTCTAGTGCAATGGCCAAATTTTTTTTTAAAATAATGTCTTGTATCATTAATGAAAATATGATATTCTTTTACTATTGATATTAATCTACCCCTTTACTGCGTGTGACCCTTTATAGTCATAAAACGCCAGAAAAAAAAAACACTTTAAATATTTTTTTAAAACTACAAATTTTTAAAAATGTTTTTGAACAGTTAATTAAATCAAAGTTTGGAGGGTGATAATGGAGGCGATATGATGAACAGACACTGCGTTATTCATGGGTCTTTCTTCATTAATGGTATAAAATTGATGGGGAAACTTCAAAAAAATTGGAAAAAAGCCATCTTTTGACACAGTTTGCCAACTCAATTTAAACTGTTTAGTCTAAAACTGAATATTATAGATAATTGTATTAGCTTTAATATGATGCCAAAATTGCCCCAATTTGGTTAGCGTGTAACCTATTATGTTGCTGGACAGGCCCAAAGCGCCGAAGATAGAGGACAGAGGTGAACATACCTTAAATTATCGAACTCAATAAATAAACTAAATGTTTAATCAATTTGAGGAGTTATTGGACACAAATTAATTGGTGGAAAATATGGAGGAGACCATGTTGCAATATTCAGTGTTTATTTTATATGCAATAACTCTAAAAAGGAACAGAGTTGTTTAATCAAAAGTTTGAAGTGCTTGGTGTTAACCTCTATTTATGATAATTAGTGGGAGAATACTGCATGATTCACTTTGTATTTTTTTACCATAGCAAATTGTTTAATAATAATTCAAAAAATCTATCAATTTTTGGCATGGCGTAAACAGACGCATTCCAGATTTGGAAAGATTTAAGTCTAGCTGAATAGATCAAATTTGGTACATAGTATTAGCTTTAATGTGATAACCAAATTCCCCAAAATTCCATTCGTGTTTCCCCTGTTATGGTCTATAAATAAAAACACCAGAAATAAAAGGGGGACTTTGCTCCGGTCCGCTAAAAGGCCAACCAAAACCTTTCCTCACAAAGCTTCCGTGGGGTAGTCATTTTCTCACATTTCCGTCATTTTAGCGGAAAACCAAAATGAAGGTAGCCACCTTCACCGGGGTTAGGGTATGCCGTGCAAAAGTCATAAGGGTGGGGTGTTGGGGTGGGGTGGTGGTGACAAGGAATATCTGAGTGTACATTTTGAAAATATATGCAAAACTATCACTCTAAAACTCTTATGCTTTTATTTAAAGTAGTCAAATGCCATCATTTGGAGCTGACAAACGCATTGAAAATCTGATATTCGGTAAAATTGGATTTTAGCCTATTTTGTGGGAGGAAGGGGGGAAAATGCGCAATTATGCCCATCGTGAGTTTATGCCGTCATTGTGACGCCATACTTGGTATGTTAGTAATTATTTTGGTATCAATGGAAGAAAGAGGGACCCGTAGCGATCCACTGGTATCAAAATTCATAACCATTGTGGTTTTTAACAATTCTCGAAAGGGGTGGTTTAACATCCTCTCCTTGGTTAACGGTGTTATACAAAAAACGCTTGTAAAGGCGCGGGCCTCTAAACATTGGGTGAACGTGTTTTAAAATGTTCAAACTAAAAAATAGTGAAGTAAAAATCAAATCTTCCGATTTCTTGAAACACTAGAGATGCTAATGTGAGGAAAAGCTGAAGAGAAATCTTGCAATCTTCATTGTAAAACTTACAATCTTGGTAGGGAATTGGAGAAACAAAATCGACAAAAAAGTCTTCTTAAAAAAAATCAACGTTTTGGCACAGTGCCAACTTATAACTTTCACGAAATTCAAGTTAACCTATCACTGGATAGATCATTTGTTGCTTAAGATGATACCAAACTTGCCCAAATGAGTTTAGTCTGTGAATCCTATCGCTAAAGTATCGATTTTGGTGCAAGAAACATGCCAATAGAGAGTCAGTGACCTCTGAAGTCACGGTCCACCACTCACGGGAGCATAAGATTTGTGTTTTGATGTCAAGGGATGACCTATACAGATTTTATAACAAGACACTTGCGTTAAATTCGGATTAAATAAAAAACCTTATTCTGGGACCAAACATGTGAACCCGTCTATTTTGAAATCCAATTGTTTCAAATCGTTAAGTATGTTGCGAACGAGCAAAAAATGGAGAAGGAGTGCAAACGGGCGGGCTAGACGTACATTACCTGATAAAATCTTTCGGTAGTATTAAAAATTGAATGAAGCATTCATGATATGCTCCTTGGAAAGTAGGCAATGGATTACGGGCTCCGTAGTACTCGGACTCACACGACACGTTGCAGTCACCACTTGATGTTATCTTCAATAAAGTTAGCTGCAGAGGTAAATTACGATAAAACCTGTATATAGAATGGTAGAACGAGGAGAACAAACAGAATAACGATAGAAAGAGACGACATTACGAATATTTTTTATTTGAAACAAGATTCGAGGGTGCGCTGATTGTGATTGTTTTATAAAGGTCGTAAATGCAGGAAGAGGAGTCATACCGTTGGGTATATACGGCGTATCTTCACATCCTATTCCTCAAATATCGTATCTGCCGCTGTGCTAAGCTTAGTAAAACTGTGATATATATCTATAGATTATATATATATATATATATAATATATATATATGCATCATTCTCTTTCTCCGACGTCCGCAACAACGTTAATATTCTCCGCATATCCCTAACGTACCTATCTCCGCTGCCGTGGCCAGGTTAGGTAGAAAGTGTTTCCGCTGCCGTCACCCGGACTACGTGACTTTTCGAGACCCGTGGCGCAGCTACGTGATTTTTCACCCAAGAGTTTGATTATTAGATCTAGGGCGATTTACGCTGTGCACTACCCTCCATAGTAGTACGTTCTGGTTGCGGCCAACTTCGATCCTTGGAGCAAATTCTTTCCTAGTAGGCAAACGGCGCGGAAACTGGGTAGTTTGGCCTAAAAAGCTACGTGTAATCTACTGCAATGCTAGAAATCCCTAAGTGCCCTTTCATGATGCCGGGCCACGGCAGCGACCACCACAGCGACACTTCTATTCAATCGGGCTACCAGGGCTACGGCAGCAAAAACTTCCTATCTAGTCGGGCCACCAAGGACACGGCAGCGAAACTTCCTATTCAATCGGGCTACCAAGACACGGCAGCGAAACTTTAACTTTTTACATAGCCAGGGCAACGGCCGAAACTGGTACGTAGTTTGGCTTAAAAGCACTTGTAACGTTAGTTTCAGCAAAAGTCTGCGTAATCTCCTGCCAGTGCTAGAATCTCTAAGCTACCCTTTCACGTTGCCCGGGGCCACGGAAGCAGGAACTTTCTACCATTGTAGGGCCACGGCCCATCGAAAGGTTTCTTCATAGCGGTCCACGGCAGCGGAAATGTCACAACTCGATGTCGTGGCCCTGCTACGTGGGGGGGGGGGGGGGGGGGGGGGGGGGGGCGGGATAAAATCATTAAAAATGCAATCACTTTTCAGGGAGAGTATCAGGTGGGCAGGGGGTGGACCCCAGGCCAGACCAAGACCAGCCGCTCGGTTCCGGATTCCAGGTTCGAAGTCTCATCCAAAGTACAGTTTTTTCGTTTTGGCGGTCTTTCCTATCTACTTTTCTTTTTTACTCCCCTGGGGGAGGCGGAAATGCAGGGTAGAGGGTGGGAGGATTTTTCTCCCTTCTTTTTCACATTGGGAGACTCGATAAAAAAAAAAATTCCTATATGTCGAGCCACAGGGCCACGGCAGCGAAACTTTCTATCTAGCCGGGCGACCAGGGCCCTCCGCTACCTCAGGCATTTCCGCTCTTCCCCCAGGGGTTAGGCGGAGAGGGTTTGCAAAAGAAAAGGTATGCCAAAAAGAAAAGAACAAACAAAATAATACCTTGAATGAGCTTCGAACCTGGAAAATACCCGGAATCATAGTGGGTTGGGTCTTGTGTCTGGTCTGGTCCATAGCCGCATTCGCATAACTAAGTCCAGAGAGGGACCTTTTCACGTAGCCGGGACCACGGGCCACCAGGGCCACGGCAGCGGGAAACTTCCTACTCTGGTCGGGCTACAAGGGCAACGGCAGCAAAAAATTCCTATTCTGATCGGGACGAGATCACTACTGGGCCACGGGCAGCTGAAACTTCCTTTCGATCGGGCCACGGCAGGGTTTTGAGCAATATTCAAAGCATTTTTAACTAACTTTTAATACCCAAATTTGGGTCCAGAGTTGATTACACCCATAATTGTGGCACCATTATATGAATTGTGGGACCGACAGCCGGTATCTGACTTGAAAACAAAATCTTAAATCTTAACAGAGAGTCAAAGTTTTCATTAATTTCCGCAAATTTAAAAAGCAGCCAACGTGACTCCACCCAAACTTAATAAAAAAAAAATCCACCGCGGTCTCAGGATCGCTGGTTTGTCGCCTGCTGTCGCGGGTTGTGAATGACAGGCCTCATATGACCTTTGACCTTGGTATGTGGACCTCTGACACATCAACAAATGAGGATTCTATGTTGCACCTATGGCTCAAGTTTGAGTTTGATAATCCATCGAACACACCATTTACGCTCCCTAGCATATCTAGTGCTGGGACACAGCTGCCACCTATTCCGTATCCGCATCGCTAGTTGGCCGGCTATTCTTAGCCATGCGCTACGTCATGGGACTGTGTTAAGGCTCTGCGATTAGCTTGAACACAAAGGAAATGAAAAAAAAAAAAAAAAAAAAAAACGGTCGCGGTCCACCTTGGATTATCGCGAATCAACGAATCAGGTGGTCAATCTGATGTGTAGAAATAGGTTCCTGACAAAAAAGAACCCTTAGCTCACTTGTTTTTGTAAGCCTGACGCGTGTGGCATGACATGATAGCAGCAATCGAGATTGAGCCAGCTGATATATAGAGCTGATAATGTAAGAGAAAAATGCTTGTAGGGATCGTGTTTTCCACAGTTTTTTCGTCTTTTTCCAAAAATAAACCTCTATTATAAAACCTAGTCAGCTACTAGACAATTTAGTTAGGAAACATTTTGGTGCGTAAATCGTTACGATAGGCCAAGTATTTTGCGCAATCTCCAGGGTACCGCAATGTACAAAAAATCCGAATCAACGCGATCTGACACTGTGTGTACGTGGAGCTTTCCCGCTTAGCCGATTATGATGTGGTTAATAACTCCCTAGCGCAGTGAAGATTTGCCAATGTGTGCCAAAGATTTTCAACAATAAGTTTAGTTTAGTTTAGATTTATTTGGCATCCACCATATTAAATACAAACATATATAACTAGAATAATTGACGACAAGAATATATCACACATCACACCATACAGACATCAAAAGTGAGGCTACCTGGGATAGCCCATTAAAGCCTGGCTACACGTGCAAGCTTATTTCCAATGGTGGTCCGGAAGACTTAAACTGATGTGGGCGAGGATTCAAAACATGAAAGGGACAAGAACAATCAGTGACAATCAAAAATTACCAACAACGACAACGGATTTGAAACATTGGAAATTAGATTAGGTTGTATATAGCCAGGCTGGTCAAGTTTCAATGCATTATCGGCAAGATGGTTTTATAGCAAGTTTGAATGCAGCTTATTGCTGAGCCTTGGATTTGTGGTGGTAATAAAGGAATTCCACTCACATAGCGGTTTTTTAAAGAATGTTTTAAAAGCTATTGCCTTTAACGCGAGGAACCATGACATGGTATTGACTCAATCGGGTACGGTAAGAATGAATATTGAAACTCTAGTGAAGTTTTGGACGAAGATAGCTGGAACCTATGTAGTCGATATTGAAAACGTGTGATTTAACCTCAGTGCTTTGCACATCTGGAATGCTTAGGAACTGACAGAGTTCCGAACAGCTGAATCAATATGCTTTCTTGGTGGGTAATTGAGAATAAACCGAATTAATGATCTTGTTTTGAGAGATCTGCAACTTGTGTTTTGATTTAAAGCTAATGCCAGAAAACCAACAGAGGTACCAAACCATAAGTCCAAATGCATTGCAGCATGTTAGCGCAAAGATTTCGGCGCAAAGTCGGTAGTCGGTAAAAAGAACTCATGTGACCGTACAGTGAGTATATATACAATTTTTGCTAAAATTATAGAGGTAGGGTGTGTAGAATAAGGAAGCTGCGGGTGCCACCTGAGCATCCTTGGGCATTTGAGAAATCCAGATGGCGTCGCCATTAATGATATTTATCTTTAACGCCTGTATTTTCAAACTATGGAGGTACTAGATATACTATATGATCCAATGAACAAGGGTATGGCACTTGTAACATTAAGTCATACTTCAAATTTCAAAATGGAAAGCCAAATCCAATAATTTAAAAATATGCCCTATGTGTTTGTTTTTTTGAAAGCAAATCTGCGTATAAAAATAGACTTGAACGACTTAGGTTATGTTGTTAGACACAATAATGTATTTCTGATACTTTTACATTGTAACATGGCTTCAATCAATTATGGCAGCCAAAAACGTGAACATCTTCAAAAAAAGACTGGACACAAATTTATAAGTATTACAGCCGTCAATTCGAAATCATGTGCCAATACATTAGAAATGTCCCGTTGATCCTTACCAATGTACAAACATACATTTCAATTTGTTTTAAATGCGCCAAAATCGAAATAAAACAAATGGTGCAAAGTTTTCAAAATACCAATAGGAATCCATTTTTTTCACATTTGCACTCAATTTATAATTTGACACATTTTTATTTCTCGGGATTACCTGGTATTGCTTGGTTATGACCATAGGTACATTTCTAATTGTTTCAGACACAAAATTTATACTTGAAGTAATATTTAGAAATTTGTGTCAAGTGTTTTTTGAAGCTATTCACGTTTTTGGCTGCATATTGATTGACGTCATGTTACAACTTTAAAAGTATCAAGATACGTATTGTATTAACAACATAATCTAAGCACTTCATTTTATTTTTTATCGCAGGTATTTGCTGCTTTAGGCATTTTTTAAATTGATTAGATTTGGCTTCCTTTTGAATTTGAAGCTATGACTTGGTTAAAAGTGGCCATACACTTGTTCATTGGATCCTATATTATAGATAGTAACGCCATAGTTTGATAATATAGGGTGAATATATATTATCATTTATGGGAAGCCATATGGATTCTCAAAATGCCCAAGGATGCCAAGGTGGCACCGGCAGATTCTTATTCTACAACCCTGATTAGCATTTTCAGCAAACACATGTGATATTACTAAAACTTACGGTCAGGGCCTAATTTGGACTCATAGTCCACCGACTACGGTTGAGATAGCTGTAATGCCGATATAAAAACTTAAGCCGGCCAATAACCTTTTTTACAACTAAATCAACCATAGTATCACCTGAAAGCGTCCTGGCTAACGGTACACACCAAGATATTGATAGAGTCGTGGATTTTATTGTTTGGTCATTTATAATTTATAGTAAATTGGTTACCTTTTTCAACCTGGGGTGGGAGCCAAACAAAAACATTCGGTTTTTCCGACCTGAAGTGATAGCTTATTGTCGATCAGCCATTGATTACATGATTTCAAGTCAGAGCTGAGCTCACGGAAACTACATCGGGGTTTTTTTTATCTGATGATATGATGACACTGTCATCAGCATAGGTAACAGCTTGTTATGTATCGAGGAAACCATATCATTAGTGTCTCATAAGTACAGTAATGGGCCCAGTAGGCTCCCTTGGGGAACACCACAGACACTTTTTGAACTTAGATGAAATACCATCGATACACACAAGAGGTTTGTCTATTTGAAGAAGATAGGACTTGAACCCGGGTTTAATTCCCATGGAACTCAAGCTTAGAACATTTAAAATATAGTGGATTCACACTGTCGAAGCTTTTTGAGTCTAAGAACAGCTCATACCAACATTAATTACCCTGGGAGAGTGGTTGTTCTGATATGTCGGTTAGATAATGAGGCAGTCTCGTAGAAAATCCAGCACCGAAAACCTGAAAATTAAATTCTTACTTAAAGATTACAATGGCCGGGGCGCTGGTGGCTGCCAAAGACGACACGTAATGGTTTTCTGTGCGAAGTATGCGGCTATTAAAGGCAAGTTAACCCTTTTTACAACAGAAAACAACATCACAGACAACAAACATCATCAACAGACAACAGTGGACAAAGTAATCCCTAAGGCAGGCGACACAACATCGTTAACAGTGCAGGAACTTCTTCAGGGTAAACGCATTCAAGGTTTCCACTGGACCACATATGGAGGCATTTCCTTTTGAAGAAAGATAGGGGTCAATTTGTATTTGGTAGATGTAAGTAAAAAATATCTTGCTGAGCATAAATATAAGATGTTGAATCAGAATCTTTGTTGCTGACCAAAAGGAAAAACAAAACGAAGATTTTACAACTGGCCCGAAAACATTAGTCCATATTTTTTGAATACTGCAAAATAAATCCTGTGAAAATACCAAGAATTTTGCTATGATCGTTTCATTGATGTTGCGGTGTGTGAAAGAAAATCGGGGAGGAATACTTTAAAACAATTGACATGGTAATTTATTCATCTTACTAAAGCTAAGCAATCTTTGATATAAATCGAAGTGTTATTTCATTATAGGGTATGGCTACTGTATAGGGCAGGTAATCCTTGTTTGCTCGAAAGTAGCAAAAACGTTTGTTTACAGTAGGCCGCTCGCATTTGATTTTGGAGCCATTTTGTACCGCATATCATATTTATTTGATTGCTACTGAGAAAATTTGCATTTTTTAGACAAAAATTGCCTCAGAGATAGCAAAATGTCATTTAAAAAATATGTGATCCTAAATCGATATTTGTTTTATGAAACTAATATTTGACAGTAAATATGATTTGCAAACTATGTGACTTACCATTTGGCCGATTTGGGACTTTCTGGGGACAAAAAAAATTTTTTTTTTTATCATTAAAAATAAAAGTTTTTTAAATACATTTCTATTTTGGTTACTTTTTTACTGCAAACAAACTTGATTTTCCCTAAACGGGCTACTTTGTAATTGGGTTAACGTACTGAATTTGTTTATAATAGATTCCAGTTGATAGGGGAATAGCCTCTACTTTTTGTATGTGGAGGTATGAATTGAGGGATTAGTACTACAAAAACTTTAGTCCGTGTACTTGTGGTATGATGTGCGCAATAGCCATGATAGCCAACCATGAGGCGGTTGGGCCATCACAGTCCCAATCAATAGTCAACGCCCACGCGTAAAACCTAGAAGTAAAAGAACACGCAAACGTAAATCCAGGAATAGTTTCAGTGAAAGCCAGGGAAAGGTGATTTTATGAATAGTGAAGATAATAGTTCTGCATTGTTACACAAAGGTGACTGGCCTTTAAAATTTATGTATGTGGTTGGAGGCAATGTTTAAAACCAATTCTGTAGTAGACACACTATGCATACATAGGATAAATACAAAGTATTGACTGGACGAAAAACGTAACTGATTTGTAGTTGGCCACGTTCTTTCCAATCCGATCTATTTTGATTGCGAGAAAGATTTTATGGGTCCTATTTGAGTAATGGACGAAGTCCAAACACCGCCCATAACTCTACCATCAAGTGGAATCTACTATAGAGGTATTCTGGGAAATAATAAAGGGATGGTTGTGATTACCATCATGCATTGGGTGCAGCGGGTGATATTTAGATTTTCCTAATTAATATCATGTTAGGTCTTCACGTACATCCTAACAAACTTTTAAAATGATTAATTACTCGTATATTTTTGTGTTTGGATGTCTGATGATTATTTTAGCAAAACAAGTTAAAATTCAATGGTTATCTTCTTGTATTTTTGACTTGTAACATTTGAAACCCCGATAGTGCCCTTAAAAGGTTTTACTTAGTTAGAGGTTTCTATAATATCCAAACAAATTTGAAAAAACTGTTCAAGTGTCCCTTTAATTTTACTATTATCGTATCATGTGTTAATTTATACACGGCGTCTAGCTACCAGGATAGCCAAAATCCTTGCAAACACATTGTCCAGTAACGTATCTGCTTTGCACTCACGCTGGCATGAGAGGTACTGTGTAGTATCGAATAGAGAGATCATGATGACTGCAATAAGAATACGGAGCAGGCAAATGTATTTACCTGCACTCCCGAGAGTACTTTAAGTGTATGATCACATGGTTTGATGGCCAAGGGTGAAAGCAGATCCAGTCCGCCGGGAGCCATAGTCCGGGTCCAATAGACGATATCGGAATAAAGCATTAAACTAAGTTGCGCGAAGAGTCAACTGAACTTGAGTACCTATTCTTTACCGTATGTGGTGGATATGAGTCGGCGGACGATAAAAACTTCTAAACGGGCGCCAGCTTCTGATCCTCTTTGTACCTCACACGTACTGAGCTCCTAAAAAACAAGTCGGAAACTATTTTTCACTTATATGATCAAATATTTTCCACACCTGTTTGAAGTTTATTTTGTATATCAGTGAAAAACCTCATGTATCAGTTTAAAATGACACGCCACATTTGTAAGAATCAAATTTTCACCAGGCGGTAAATTTGTAAACGTGTCATATATACGAGAGTAAGTGTATAAGCATGTTATCGGGTTAGAAATGGTTAAAGATCCCACGAAATGAGATGATAAACCTACTCCAAATATTTATGCGACATTCCCATTCCAATAAAACAGGGCCCAGAAAAAGAATACACTACCAGTGACATCATAGTGAAAAACTATTGATTTTAGTCAGTTTCATGAATTTAGATTCACACCAGTCACTCTGGAGTCTATTGACTATCTGAAAAATCAATAGTTTCACTAATGATGTCATTCACCAACCCAAATATTGAATGCGTTCTCTTCCCTCCTTGTAGACGGACACAAACCACCATCCAATCTATTGGCATTTCTGGGGACCTTTAAAAAGGGTCATAGTTTTCTATTGCTATAGCTAGGACAATTACCTTCAACACAGTAGACTTTAGGCCCTAAAGTTCAGGGCACCCTGGATGGGGTAACAATTCTCTCAAAATTGCTGAAAATTCTTCTGATTATAGATAGTATGTAAAATACATGTTTGTATTTGTTAACATTGGGTGATATAATGAGGGGGATATAGTGTTAAGGCCCACAGGGTCTCTGGGGGATCAGCACCCTAGCCTCTGCTAGCTATCTTTGGCTACTTAACATTAAGAAATGTACTTTACCTTATGTAATCAGCACAAAGATAGCTAACAGAGGGCTAATTACATAAAGTAAATGTAATATTTCCTGTTGCAACAATCCCCTCTCACTCGCATCCTCTCTCTCATCTTTCCCCTCTTCTCTTCCCTCACTCTCTCCTCCCTCTCCCTCTCGCTCTCTCCTCATCTCATCTCCTCTCCTCCTCCCTCTAACTCTCTCTCTCTCCTCTCATTCTTCCACTCATACACTTTATATTGATGTCCACGTGACTACAATTTATGGACAAATGCATTTTTTTAATGACACTTGGTGGCCGAATTGCCCTTGATAGTTACCTTAGTATAAGAAACGCTGACAGAGGTCTCAATCCCGGCGATATGGAAAACCCAAGCTCCCTTGAACTAAAGAGTCACGCCTTGAGGATGTAGCACACCTGTAAAACATTCATTTTCAAGTGAACATCTTTCCATCAATGTGTAATTGAGATTTAATTGGTTTTTCTGGTGAAACCTTCGTAATTATATCAAGGTTGAGCCGCAAGTGAGGAGGCTGGGGAACGCGCCCCCGTATGATGTTTCCCCTGGCACATCACGTTCCGTCGGTACAATTCAATTTTGGCAAAAAAGCTGTTGTTTTGATGCGCGTATGCCGGTGTCATAAATACAGTGTCCGCGTGACTGAGTGTGCTACCACCCATCTAGCAGTGTATTCGTTATTGAGTGCTGTTCGCATCATCTTTATCCAATGCCTCGTCTACCACTTGGTCACGGTTTATTCCGTCATGTTGACATGGTAGCTAGGACACTCTCTCATAGGGCACACTCAATTCTTTACAAACAAAACCGGCATAGCTTTATCGAACTTGGTCAATACAAGAATGATTACCACCTACCCCATACCCCCGGCGTAAAAGCTTTTCGACGCCACGTCAAAGATCTGTTGCAATATTTTTTGGGATCCGGTAATTATCACTGTCGGTACTTCACCCTTTTCGGCAAGAGTTCCATATGTACCCCCTTGAAAGTTGTACATGTAAACAAATATTTTTTTTAATTTTTGGCCTTAGGTTTAAGGGGTTTTGTTAATGTAGCCATAAATAAATATAATTTGTTTCCTGTAGAATTTTAAGGGGGATACATATGGAACTATTTCCAATTTTCATTTAACGTAATAATTTCTATGGTGCCGATAAGAACACATCGCTATAACAGACACAAGCAACTTTGGAGCAGCACGCTTATTCGCATTTTTGTCAACAGTTAAGTCAAACAATGCAACCAAACACCACATTTCCCTAACTTCCCTTTATTTCATTTAAAATTTTGGCCCAAAAAAAACGGGGCAACTTTTTTTTCCAAAAATTCACGGGGGGCGGACGCCTGCCTTGTTTTAGGGTGAAATTGTCCCTAGATAAAAGAAAATTAACGCTGCCTGCGCTTCTCGTCGTACATAATTTTATTTGCGAATTTTGCCTATCTCAGGAGAAAATTTAATTTGCAACTTTTCCCTAGAAGCTGATAAAGAAATTTAAAAGAACAAAAGGGAAAAACCTAAAACCTCAGAAATTGCCATCGATTGATCTTAAAACAGGGTTCGGGCCTTCCATCCCCTAAAACGCCGTAGATGACACCAACAAAACTTATTTAAACGTTATTTCTATTCAACAAGAAAAAAGTACGTGCTTGCTTGGGAGGAGATGACCAAAGGGCCAACAGGTGAAATATGGTTTCCCCTATAATGATACCCAAAAAGGAGGGAGATAAAAAGCAACAAAATGAAAAAGACTGTTAGCACAAGAAAAAAGGATGTTTTGTTTCCTGGTCCTGTAGGACCGCGATTAGAAACGGAATATTTAATTTCTTGTTGCACTATTGTCAACATAGGCGGATTTAGGGGGGCGCCCCCGGCGCGCGCCCCCTATTTTTTGCAGAGCAAGCAAAGGGCGCCGGGCGCTTGTAGATGCAGAAAAGGGAAAGAAAGAAAAACGCCTTTTGTGAACAGGACGCCCTGTGATGCAAAATGACCTTTTGTGTTGCGGGCGCCCTTGCGACATTAATTTGGAAAATTTTTGGCTCGCTGCGCTCGCCGGGTATAGACCCATTGTTCACTCGGTTTGAAATTCTAAAGAGCAGGGGGTGTTACTCTTCTTTGTATGTTGTTTGGTTTCTCGTGATTTTAAAAAATATATGCGTCGCCCCCCCCCCCCCCACCCCCCCCCCCCCCCCCCCCCCGCTTTCAGAATGCGAATTCCAAGGAACAAAAAATTGGTCTACCCTGCGAGCGAAGCGATGCCAGAAATTTTAAAAAGCGAATAGTGATTGCTTGGCGCACCCCCCCCCCCCCCACTTATTAGAAAGAAATTCCTGGACCGCCCTGGTCCAGATATGTATATCGTAGTGGAGTCTTGAATTCAACCGTTTTTACTGGTACAAATTGACGGTTTCCAGTAATTGATTTCCACATTGTTTTTACGGAAGTAGGGCCAAATCCAAATCGAGTTTGTAAGAATCAAAAAATATTTTGGTGTTTATCCTTTCCAAAGAGATTGATTTTACACCCATAAGGTTGTTTAAATTCAAAAAAAGCATTCCCAATATCAAATGCCTGGCGTATAGAGGTAAGATAGGACTGTCCCCTCCCAGTTTGTATCATCATGACCATCAAGCAACAATATTGGAATTCCAACTCGCTGAAGTATGTGATTTAAATAGAGTATGAATGCCAGTTTGTCCTAACATGGAATCCCTTGGGGAACGCCCGCATATACGCAATATTGTCAAGTAGTTGACATAACTAAAAACCCAATATGCTTAATCCTCTATTGTACAGTGGACTATCATGTTCTGTGTTGTCAAAACCTTTCACAACCGTTTTAAATAAAAATAAATCTTTTAAATTAATCTTTTCGAGAATTTTTTGGAACGTGGAATGCCTACCATACGATGATTTAAAAAAACATCAGCAATTTTTTTTTTTCTTATAAATAGAAACAACTTAGCAAATTGAAATTAAACTGTATAAAATAATAATTCACGTTAGTGGAGAAATATTAAATGATAATTTCAAAGGATCAGCTAATTTTAATTTGCTTCAGGAATTTTGTTTAAACAAATTTGTTAACAAATTTGTTGAGGCTTTTACAGCTATGTTTCTCTCTTGTAGATTTGTCTTCCTGGTAGCATGTCGGTGTCGCTATATTAGTTTTTTACCTTTCATATTTTTCCATATATAGTATTTATTTTTGCATAGAGAGGAAAGCGAGAGGGAACTGAGACATGGAGATAGATACACTACAGACCCCCAAAATACATACAAACAGCACAGGTTAAAAGGCTGATTCAGAGATTTCTAATAAATTTTTTTGTGTGTATTAAATAATTCAAAATTACTCAACTTAGTTCGCCTAAAATGCTCATTCCAAAGTTTGGATCCGGATTTTTTGTACAAGTTGTGATTGCGAATGAAGGACATCGATTTTGATTTGAGCTTAATTTCAACATGTATTAGATTAGTCCATAAGCTGCCATCATTGGATTTTCCTTCGTTGCAACCCAACTGGTGATGTAATTTTACCCATATATAACCTGAACAGGGATGTCCCCCTGACTGGATGAGGTATGTTTCCGCTCAGACAGCTGCGCGTTAGCGTTTCGCCCATTTCACATGGCCGCTATTGTTTATGTAAACCGCCATTATAATTTCATTACAGATAGAAATCCACGACTACGCGATATCAAGTATTTTAACTTCTAAAGTGGGCTTACACATCTGAGGCGTTCTAAGATGGCCGCCGCAAAGATGCATATATTAGCTAATGAACTTAAAATGGCAAATTTTTGAAAGTAAGAACCTGGGTGTATTTTGGGAGCTCCAAAAAAAAATTATGGCATTGGTATATTTACGTACAGGCTTGTTTTGAAAGATGGCGGTGATTATATATTCGTTTCTAGATACGTAAATTAGGGACGAAAAGCCCCCTAACCCTCTTTTCGATGTTATTAAACACCACTTTCTAATAATGCCCCAATCATTTCCAAGATGTAAAAATATTAACGTGGGGTATAGACTTGTCCATAGAAATGCCTGTCACAATAGCTGGTTACTACTTGGGCCTTATAGAACATAGTTTCAACTGACTCTATAATAGTTCACCTATGAAGACACGCTCATATCAACCTAATGCAATAACATCATAATAAATGGGTGTGGACTGTATTTAAGGACTACTCAGTGACGTCTAGTTGTTTCCCGTAAAATAAAACATATGTTTAAGTAGAAGTGAAAAAAGTTGTCTATAATGTAGAAGAAAATTCAATATGGTGACACTAACTTTCTTGAGGCACATCAAGTGCTATCTTTGTTTCTGACTTTTACCACCAGCTCTCTCCCTCTCTATACCCGAGATCATCTTCCTTCCGGCGTCAACTAGTATTGAATGGTCTTGCATTGTCCAGAAGTACGAGAGAAGATTGCGGAAAACATGTTATCAGTATTTTTTCCTTTGGTTCTTATTATGTCGAAAAGATGTGCAGGGGCGTTTTTTCTCTTGATTTATGTCCCCCGGAGCGGTATAACCGCCGCCAATCATGATTTAAGATCCATGTCCGCAATATTACAAATGTCAGTCACTTCTCTTTTTGGTGCTCTCAAAATATTCTCGCATTCTTACCTACCGTCCATCAATTTGGCATTTTAGTACATTTAACAAAACATGCCGCCTTCCTGCGGCCATATTGGACACTTAAATGTTTAAGGCCCACTTTAGGAAGGAAAACTTCATTTCCTTTAGTCCTAACCAAGTTCTTATCTATAACGAAACATCAGCAACAGTTTTTTTTCATAAACAATGTGGCCATTTTGAATAGGCTTTACGCGCTAATGTGCAACATTGCGGGGCGGAACTACCCTTAATCCTAGTCAGGGGACACCCCCTTTACGGTGATATATGGGTAAAATTAATCACCATGTGGGTCAACAAACTCGACTTTAAGGCCGAAGAACTGGCTATGGACTATATTTGGATAAGCATTATGTTAATGTCAAAAATACGATTTGTTAGAAAAATTGAAGGGCGCCTCGTCAGGAACTCTCTGATCGCCTTTTAAATATCTGGGGCTTTAAGCTCTTTACAGCACTACATTTCATCCAATCGCTTGTGCACACATGCCTTAAATCCTGCCGCATCATATTCTCCACTCATATATTCAACTGCGTACATCAGACGTAGAAAGAGGCCATTTGGACTGCCAGGTGTTTAAGTTCAGTATTTTGTCTTGTCTTCAGGTTATTAAACGTAAAACAACCACACCCCAATCGTAATGATCATGGTAACATTTCTCGCATCGCAAAGTTCACCACGCCGCGCCATCTCATTCATGTATCCATATCCTCCTACTTGGTGTGGAAATATATTGAAAACAATCATGAACGACGTCATTTTCGGATTCAGGGGGTCGTTACGAAATAGCTGTCAAATTACAGGCGTACTCTTCTGATGAACCGTGCTGCATGAATCAACATCCATTGATTAATCAAATTTGTACACATACAAATTCTTCATAGAAGCACCTTGAAGTACTTGTGTGGAGTAGCCACGGTGTATCTACCCGCATGGGTACCACATCATCGGGTGGTAATCATCCCCTATTATACACATGCTTACCTTGAAAGTACACCCATGCAAATGAGCTTTGAGCTTATGAATCTACGGTCCTGGTAAGTAATATATTTTAGTAATCTTATCCATTACTTAGCATTATTACATTTTATGTTTTATGTTTACACCAAATATCGTATAGAAAGGTTTTGGTGATGCCCACTCAAAAATAATTAAACGTATCGCTGAAAAAATGTTCAAAAAAATGATACACAACAATGGAATGTTTGGCGTCCTCTAATCGCCAAGTATTGCTTTCTACAAGTGAGTGGTACGGGAGAACCGTGAAGGCACTTCATAGTAGCAAGGCAGACTGGTTCCCTCCATGAGTACCTGTCAGTCACCTAGTCAGGGTGAAATATTCACTTCACACTGTTTTTTTTTTTTTCGACCGGACCCTGATTTTTTCTGTTTTTGCCGATTTTTTTTTCCAACAATCAGCCTGTTTTTTAAGCCCCTCAATTTATCAATTTTGGCTTTTTTTTTAGAAATTTGTTTGTAAAATTTTTTCACTTTTTTCTCGTGATTTTTCAGATTTTGGTGCTATTTTAGGCCAATTTTGACCTCCAGAAAAGAAAAAAACAATAAAAATTCGCCCGCCCGACCGACACTACTCGAAAGGACCGCTCGCCCGTTAAAAAAGGGTTTTTGTTCGTCGCTAACGGATAATCATGATCAGGACGCCGACATTGGCGGGTAAAAGGGACATTTTCCCGCGGTCTATAAGAGGGACCGGTACACGAGATGCACACAGTAGATTTCATCTAAGTAAGATTGTAGCGCGCTAACATTTTCTTTTATTGAAGCAAACATGACGTTTTGGGCGCGTTCGCTCGAATTTTTCTAAAAACAAGGACCCTAAGTGTCATATGCCCTCGGAGCAGGACCAGCTCTCGGCGCGGCTTAAGTTCGCCATATTAGTATACACGTAGGTCTTACGTATTTCGCGAACGAAACTCCGAACTCAAAGACTACAGTGTGGTCCAAAAAAAAGGTTTACAATTTTATATCTGCAAATCTATCAAAATGGGGAGACATATCACAATTTTGGGAAGATATTAGAACTACAATATCTTGTTATAACTGGTGAAAAAGGACGTTCAAAACAAAGCTCAAAAACAAAAATGGCGACCAAATAGCGAAAATGGCCAAAACAACTTTGCAACACGTAAGTCTATGGGACAACCATTATGGTTAACAGAAATCAATAGCATTGTGTGCATTGTAGGCCTACTCAAATAACAAACTAGGACCACCTCGGTTTGTGTGAGTGTTACCGGTTGAACAGAATGAGAGAAATACCTCAACCGTTTAAAATGAACCTGAAAGCCTATTTACATAATAATTTGAAGTGATTTAAATTTTTTTTGGGGGAAGATTTTAAACTGAAAGATACATGCATGTTTTCTTGAATGACGATCTCGACTCGGCTTGTACATTTTCGAAGTGGCGGGGTGGTTTGCATTGTGTTTGGACAAGATAATAAAGACATATTGCAGCAGTTTTGTTTTAAATGTATAAGAGAAACTTGAAATAATTTGAGGTGTCTTAATTCTTAGTTGTTTTTGGTTAGTAGTCAAATACCAATGTCCAATGACGGGGTGCATGTTCAATGTGTGTTTCAATCTTGGATTAATCATGACTGCCAACCGAGTGTGGACAGAGTGCCATAGACGTTATACGTGTGTGCAAAGTGGTTTTGACCCTTTTTTTCTAGATGGCGGCTATTTTGTCATTTGAGCTTTTTTTTCAACGCCGTTTTCACCAGGTTCCAACAAGATGTTGTAGTTAATAAATACCTTCCAAACTATTTTGATATGTCTACCCACTTTTGAGAAATTTGCAGACAAAAAGTGTAAACCTTTTTTTGTACCACTCTGTACTCAAGTATTTAACGGTAATCAGTCACGTACCTTCTACTCCAAAGAAAGCATTCAATAGAGCCGTTGTTTCTGGGTCAGTTGCAGATTTTCGATATTGGCTGTTACATTGCAGGGGCTCACAGCTGGAAAATCTAGATCGGATACGTAGGTAACTCCAACTAACGTACTAACATCATATTCGAATAGCGTTGAAAGTTTGTAACAACGCTAAAGTACAGGTATGCGTTGGCACCAAGAAGTATAGCAGCCCAAAGAAATCTGCCAGAGTTTTTGAAAAAGAACTGCGTAGTGAGGATGTCATTATCTTAAGTCGCCAAATGAGTTTGGGTGGAATATAGACAAACAAATATGAGCGAAGGGACTGGAGGGATGAGAAAGTGGGAAACCTAATTTTTAAATGGAGATTTTGTATCAAATAAGGTAGAAATGTGAAACGGATTTTTCGCCGAAAAAGGCAAGGGGCGACCAAGAAATCCCAAATTTAGACATCGCCATTGGTTTAAACGCGTAAAAGCGATTTCTTGGCGATGGGGATTTTGCTGTAATTTCTTTTTTTATATATTTTGGGTGATGCTACATTGAATGAGGCTTGGCCGCCATCGTCTGGAAAAAAAAGGTTGAATTCCTCCATTACCCCCTCGCGTAAATAAGACTGTGCCCTTATATTGCTATATCTGTTTCATCGCAGTTAATACCACATCAAAAAGAGCCATAACACAATAAAACGACAACCAACAAAATAAGCAAGAAATAATAAAATTAAAACACCATTAAACAAAATGATAACCTATCGCAATTATACATTTTTGATCAAAATAAGCGGACCCATTAATCAATTTATTTTTAGGTCTTGTCATTCAAAATGACCATACTCGAAATTAGTATAAAACTGCATTCAAACAAGTCCAAACAAGCCTAGTCTTATTGTTGTTTGGAGTTGGCTTACGGCAGGTCATTTGGGAAGCCATCTCAAAACCATTGACTATGGTGTTATAACAATACATGATTTATCAATTGACCGGGTTAAATTATATCAAGTCCCACTTCTAACGGGTGAGTCTTTGGATCGAGGATAAAGCCCTCACGGAACACTTTTAATATTAAAGGGATAGTATGGCAGAGAAAAACATTCCAACGTACTAAAATTACCACACTAAAATCACTTCCACTTAATAGAAAATCATTTTGATATTTATATTGTGTGAAATATTAAGGAGTATCTTAGTTTGACTCGCCTTTCAGTCAAGGGCATTGACGTCATTGCCATCATTTATTGTGCATCTGGCATGCTTTTTGGCATATTTGAAAATCATTTAGGTATTGTGATCGACAGACCTGCTTCAAGGTATTGATGTAACAGGTGCCAGGTGGATTAACACATACAACAACAATTGTGAGATGCTGCCAAAAAGCATGCCAGATGCACAATGAATGCTGACAATGATGTCAATAACCTGACAGGCAAGCCAACCAAACTACCGTGTACAGAAAGTTAATACCCCTATATTTTACAAGTTAAAAAGGGTGATAGAAAATCATAAAAACTTTCAAATTCTTTACTGTTCTGTTTTTTTAATCTGAAATTGTTGTCGCCATTATGTTAAAAACTATCTACAACTCTTTGGACCCACTCGTTGTCGACAAGCGCCCTCAACGTGGATTGAGAAAAGTTTTTCCAGCATTGTTGCACACGTCGTTCAAGTTGTTTGCGTGTTGTGCAATAAGGATCCTCCACCATATGTTACCAATTTTGTGTGCGTCCCAAAAGCCTTTCAACCTCATTTGAGCGTTTTCCTTCTCGCTTCAGCTTCACACATAGCTCTCTTTCTGCCTTGGTGGACTCCTTTCGACCCCTTTTCCGACCACGCTGCGCCATTTTAAAGGAGCTCCAAGGACCTTTAAATTCCACCTACTCAGGAAAACTGCTGTAAAATTACAAAAATTCTATCAAAATTGATGCTGTAAAGGCCAAGATGCGTCTAAGACATGTAAGCTATCATCTTGCATTGTTTGTTGGTGGCAACACACATCTTGCCTCCAGTAATGAATTTGATCGGCATCGCCGGGGGATGGGTATTTACTTTCTGTACACGGTATAAGACGGTGAAGATAATATTGGTTAGCTTTCTTTGCCAGTTGCTTTCTTTGCCCTACTGTACCTTAAAACAAGTCATACATACACAATATACCACGATTAACACATCTGTCTACTCTACCATTACCGTCTGAGTATATGGTTGTTCGGATTCGCCACATATCGCACTCCATGATGCGTGTAAAATTAAGCTCCAAAGTCACAAATTGTATCAGATAATGTCCTCTTTTTATGCTGTTTGACGTTCTTTGTCCTCTAAACTATCCAATTGAATATCAATAACAGTATTCTTTTGTGAATTGTGATTCTTCCATGATTGATTGGCTGCTGTTGACCAGGCATCCATATTGAAGAATACCAAGCGAGAGTAGTATTTTAATTACACAGCAACAGTAACCATAAAATTATGACGTCAGACTTTACTAGTTAATCCATCGTCATTTTAGTCAGCTTAATGACGCAGAGGGAAAGCACTTTATAAAGTAAATGGTCTAGTCCCTTTTTACGGCTGATGTACTTATGTAATCAGTACACACACGTTAATGGGTTTCCTTTCATGTAATGGTGCGCTTATATATTTTTCTTCCAAAACGTGTTTGCTCAGACTTTCCAATATAATTCTTTAATTGAATATACCGCCAATAAAAAATGACTAATTATTGAACAAGCCGATCATTCACGTAAGGAACATTAAATATGTAAATTAATTTTGTGCTATTGTACCATTTGGCTTAGTTAATAAATTCTAAGAAATTTCAGTTGTACATATTTCAAATCTTTATTCAATGATAACCATACATGAGCCACCGAAGCGGCAAATAACATTACATTGAATATTTGAACAACATGATATTCCATTAAACGGTCGAGCAAGCTGAAAAAATTAATTTTCCTCTGGTGAGTTTGGTGTCTGATTTCCATATTAGATTTGTGCCATCATTACGATAACATAGCAAACTCGGGTTTTCTTGCTTTTAACCTGAAATATTGACCATTGAATCTCCTCAATCGTCATTTGTGAAAGATCACTCGAAATGTCTTTTTTCGGTGGTAAATAGTCATAAGAAGTGTTGGTATTTCGATATCTCTTTTTGTAAGAGTTTACCAGTCCTATCTGCCTCGCCAATATAATTAATCCCGATTTGCAATGCAGCCATTTGCAACTGCGAAATTGTGTCAAATGATATATCCAAGAGAGGGCAAGACTTGCTGACCTGAGGATACATGACTGACCAGATTAGTTTCAGCGATCTGTAGCCGCGCCTTAGTGATGAACTTGATGACTTCTCACTTAAGTCACCGTTCTTCAGGTGTTCCATTGAGCACGCATAGTCTGTCTTCTCGAGGTCAGCAAGTCTTCCCTGTGATTCAAGGCTTTCCAGTTCTTCAGTGTCCAATTTCTGTCTGCCTTTCTATAATAAAATGTTATGATGCTTTTTATGACACGTTATGATATCGGCATCAAGCCTTTATGGCATAATCTTCATTCACCTAAATTAAGAAAACCTCAAGTTTAGAGCAAATGTGTTTGAGAGGTCGAGCCATGATGGACTTACTTACCAAACATGTTTTATGTGTTCTTTAACATTAGTCCACTCTGGTCGATTTCATATCCTGCAAAGTTTTATTGTTTGGATCGTTCTTTTCTTTTTTCCTTTTCTGCATATGTAGTTTTTGAGGGATTTTCGGCCGTTCTCTTCGGACCATTCGTCGTTGGAATTCACCATCTGAAGAAAACAGGAAATCTTCCTAGCAAACACCTGGTGATTAATTTTTCTCAATAATTCACCTTAAAGGGGGTGTCCCCCCTGACTCTGATGAGGTATGTTCACCCGCCCCGAAATGTTGCATGCACATTAGCGTGTAATGCCTATTTCAAATGGTCCACCATTGTTTATAAAACCTGCATTGTATTTTCGTTTATAGATCAGACTTTGTCTAGGACTAACGGAATGATTTTTACCTTCCTAAAGTGGGCTTAGACATTTAAAGTGATCCAATATGGCCGCCGGAATTAAGGCTGTTTAGTAATATGTTACTAAATTGCCAATTGATGGGTACGATGCGAGTAATATTTTGAGAGCACCAAAAAGAGAAGTGCTGAAATTTGGGGTAGATTAACATGCTCTAACTCCTTGATGGCGGCGGGTTATACCCGCTCCGGGAGACGTAAATCAAGAAGAAAAACGCCCCTGCAAATCTTTTTCGACATAAAAAGAACCATACGGAAACTATTGAATACATTTCCGCATTCTTCTCTCGTACTTCTGGACAATTGCAGACCACCTCAATACTAGTTGAGCTGGGAATGAAATGAGCTCGGCATTAGAGAGGGAGAAGGAGCTGGTGGTACAATCAGAAACAAAGATAGCACTTGAGTGCTCGAAAGAAAGTTTAGGTCCCCATATTTAAATTTTCCTTCTACATATAGACAACTTTTTCACTTCTTCATAAGCATAGTTTTTCTTTTTTACTCTGGAAAACACCTATGACGTCAACTGAGTAGTCCTTAAATCATCCACACCCTTGGATTCATTATTTTGCTTGTATGAGGTTGATATGAGCTGTTTGTCTTCCTATGAACTATTATAGAGTCAGGTTAAACTATTTATATAGCCCCCAGTAGTACCATGCTATTGTGACAGTCCCTCTTGGCATTTCAATACCCACTTTAATATTTTTTACATCTTGGAAATGGATTTGGGGCATTATTAGAAAGTGTTGTTTAATAACTTCGAAAAGATGGTTAGGCTGCTTTTCTTCCTGATTTACGTACTCTAGAGCGAATACAATCACCGCCTCTTTCAAAACAAGCCTGTACGTAAACAAGATAAATGTCATAAATTATTTTGGAGCTCTTAAAATATCACCCAGGTTCTGATCTTAAACAATTAGCAATTTAAGTTCATTAGCAAAATATGCCTCATTTTGGGCGGCCATGCTTGGTCGCCTGTAGATGTGTAAGCACCCCTTTAGGAAGTAACAAACTTGATATCGCGTAGTCGTGAATATATTGTATATGTAATAAATTATAATGGCGATTTTACATAAAACAATAGCAGTCCATTTGAATGGACAGACCACACTAACGTGCAGCTTTTTTTAGCGGAAACATACCTCATTCCTAGTCAGGGGGCATCCCCTTCAAGTGTATGTGGGAAAATTAATCACCAGTTGGGGGCAACGAACGGAAAAGTTCAAATGAGGGCCGCCTGTGACTAATTGATTTATCTGGTTTACTATAACTCCAGAAATTTAGATTGCAGTTAGTACAAACTATACCTTTCTGGAATCCTTATGGTTAGACAAAAAATTGTTATAGTTGGTGACTGGATTCATTAACAAATTGAAACACCTGTATAATTTGTTAGACCCCCCCCCATTAAAGCGCCACTATCAGTCTTTTTTCAAAATTTTCAAAAATACCCTTTTGTCTCTAAAATTGCTAGTGCAGTATAGGCACTATCAACATCCTATGATCTTTTCTTTTTGAAAAACTAGGACACTTAGCATTTAAAAGCGGCCTTGAAGATGTCATTTACAACTGTTCCTACACCTAAAAAACCCCGGATCCCGGAACTTTTATTAGTAAAACAAAGCATAAAAAATCAAAATTTCTGAACAAATACGGCGAGTTAAGCTTAAGACACTTTCAGGGGTCTTTAATACACAATTTCCAATACAACAGGTCCCAAAAAAATTTGTGATAAAAATAGGAGGGCGCGATTTGTTTACATTGTGAAGAATCGCTGATGTGCTTTAAGGCACCGTTCCATAATGATTGGGCAGCTTAGGGCCAATAATCAAGGACGTAATAAAGAGAAAATGGTGCAAGTGGTCTCCTTGCAGTACTCCGGCCATGATATCGAATTCCTGTGACTCTCCGTCCAGCGTAACAACCTTAGCTCTTGTGCGGGAATATATGTTTCCATGTCATTTAAGAGATTTTTGTGGGATACCATAGGATTTCGAAGGATTTCCATCTTGGGCTGCGGTGGATTGAGACAAACGACTGTCTTGAGTCAATTAAAGTCAAGAACGGCAGCAGGGGTGTCCTAGTCCTTCTTCAAGGATACGTCGATATGGGCTAGATTTGATGCTACATCGTTCGATTTGGCCTGAAGCAGTTCCTGTTACTCTTAGTTTGGGCTCTATTGAACCCCCCCCATTCCTGATTCGGTTGAGAATCATGTGGTTGTGGGATAGGTTCCTTTTTTTGGAACGGGGTGATATTAGAGAGTGACCATTGCTAAGACGTGTTGTTCACCATAAAGCCCTGTTGGCATAGTTCGAGTACAATGATCATCTATTCACAGTTATGAACAACAGGGCTTTTGCCCTGCTTCAAAGACGACTTTGCCTTGGAGTATTCTTCCATTGTAAATGGGCCATTCACCAAATTGAGGGCCAGGAATTAACTACTGGTATCTCCACTTCGGAATCAACCCACACTTGTGCTGCGGCCTAGGAACCCCTTGAAGTGTGTAAACCATGTGTTCTCTTTCTTCAGGGCTTCGAACCTGCAACCTGCCCCCCCTTTTTTTTTTCCCTTTGAGTTTTTCTTCATGTGACCTCATTGATGACCTGCCAGCCTCGCCGTATCTGCCAGCTGCCATGGGGCATGCTGTACTCGATTGACATTTCTCTAGTATTCCCTTTCTCTCGGCTCTGCTAGGTATTGAAGAGAAGAGAGGCTCGCCATCTTCATTTGATTCTGTTGAATTGTATTTTTCGGATAGCAGCCCCATTTCTCCCTTGCTTAATCAATAAGGGTGTTTAGAGTGTGAGGGTGTTTGGAGTGTGAGTTTCTTTTGGCCTTTCTCCCTCTAAGGAACAACCAGGACTTCCATTGCCGCTTGTTGGCATCTCGAATCTCTGATTACCACTTTGATGGCAGTCTCTCTTTCTTCCAATACCTGGGAAACGGTTGACGTACTCACAAGTTGGGACTGTTGGTAGTTCAGGGCACAGAGAATTGCTTCCAGTAATACTTACTCACTGAGAGGTTTGGTGCTCGGAGGACTTAGCCTGACTTCATAGAATACTCTGTGGTATGATCCCACTGTGTAGAAAGAGGTGTATGGTTCAATATACAATTGCCAGAATTGTCCGAGTCATGGAAAATTTTATATACACGACATTTTTCAAGATGGCCGACCATCGCGTTCAAAAGAAAATAATGCAAAAGCTTTCTATCAACATAATCACCATGTAAATGATTTAAGCTGACAATTATTTCTTTGGTACAAAAAATTATGAAATTTCTAATCTACTAAGAGCAAAACTAAATTCAGCCTATGTTTTATATTGAAATTAAGCACATCAAAATTGCTTTTTTACTTTCAAGGCATCCTGTAGCCAAATACAAGGTAAGAAACTCTATTGAGTGTCTAGCTATATGAAGCAACTAATATGACACAATATAGGATGCCCCAAAATCTCTCATTGCACTTGAGCTCTTAGATCAGAGGTATTAGAGATGACACATTTGCTACCGTTGGTAAATCAAATTTTAGTCAAAACATGCGACTCGTGACATCAGTGTTGTTTTATATGAGGACTAATTACACTGTTAGAAATACGAAGCTCATTCTTCACTGTGATTATAAATTCAGTATGCGTAGGCGAGTGGACACAAAATATTGACAATAGAATAAATTGCATTACTACAGAACAATCACTTCCACGGTTACTCGAGTAAAGTGGTAGAGCCACTTCCATAAAAAGGCATAATTACTCCATAGCAGGTACCCTATTTGAGTAATTTATATTATCATTAAAGGATGTTGTTTACATAAACCCATAAATGTACCATTAATCAAAACATCTGCTTTAAATGTCAAATGTTATTTCTTCAAGTCACCCATAAAATCATGTATTCATATATTATTTTAAAATGACCATTAGAGGCATGGACTTTACTCGATAGGACGTTCACCTTATGGTTTACCTGACTTACATGTTTTAAAGAGACATGAGGAGATTTTCCAGAAGAAGCGCCGCAATTTTTCTCGAACCCCAGTTTTTTTTAACATATTTGGAAGGCTAGCAATTTATTAGATCCACACCTGAAGTGAAATAAGCAGAATACGCCGTGTTTAGGTAATAAGATGATGATTTAGTAGTCAAAGCATGGTTTTCTATGGGGAGCGATTAACGATAGCGGCAAGTTCAAAACACAGGTTTGCGGTTTCTTTTGCACCTGTTTGTCCAATAAACCTTCGAAACGTCTCGGCAGGTGGTCTTACAAACATCGATAGTGAAATTTGAGAGAAATTCGTATCCTAAACAAATCTCTCCTGCATTTAATATAAGCCGGACGTAACTTCCGTATACATGGTCTCACCAGACTGGATAAATTGAATAGGTCCTAAAGGATATAGCCTAAAACACGTAAAAATATTTTTAACTAACGCATCCCAACCAGTCATATTCTCCAATCAAATTTTTAAGTCGCGTTTTGTACTACTTTAGCTTTTTGAGGGCACTGTAGGTCCAGCGGGATAACAATTAATAACCGTCTCATGGACCAAAAGGTCCTGGGTTCCGAGTCCCGCTGAGGCCAATGTGTTGTGCACAATTGGCAAGGCACTTAACCTTGCCCTCGATCCGCCCAAGTGAAAAATGGGGAGCTTGTTAGGAATATTGTCATGGACGCCCCCAAAGGTATGAGTATGCATTGGGCATTTCTAAGGCCGCTGCATATTTAGTGGCAGCGGAATTAAATGTGAAGAGCTTTGACTACATTGTGCAAGGCTTATATAAATGTCGAAATTTGATTTTATTTTTATTTACTATTTCGTATCTACTTTAGCGCCATCACAGTCTGAATCCACCTTCCACTGGCATGCTTACTGACGGCCTATACCGCCCCATATGGTTTTGTGATCACACTGCCAGGATGTGTGCCTTTGAATCATACCGTTGCATATTGATCAGAAAACAAATGTGCTCATAACAGGTGGAGGGCGGATTAAGACTGTGATGGCTTTGTACCTAACTCGAACTCTATAGCTTCTTCCGGTGTAGAATAATTATGGTTGTCCGGCGTACTCAATAGTCCGGGAACAATGTGTACATAGGGCATTCGATTCATTTGACTCTTCCCGCAACATTAGTTCACGCCTTTATTCCGTTATCATTGAGCCCCGGACTTTTGCTCGCGCGTCGGACTATATCTTGCTTTCACACCGGTTTTGTTAGGAAAATGACTGGATTAATGCGTATTGCAACGGTCTAAATATTGGTTCATACAAACGAATTTCTCTAAACCATCTTTTTAAGATTACGCTTTAAAAACTTGTAGAGGCATCTGAAAATATTTTAGGCCATATGTTTCTAATACGTACAAAGCAACAGCGAACACACTCGTTGTTTCTAGATTTTCTCCATAAAACGGCTATTTAAATGGAGGCACTCTCGGCTTTTACCAACTGCCGTTTACACTTGTAAACGCCTCCGTACTAATATTCACATTATAAATTTCACTTTTTGAAGAAGTCAAACCTCACTTCGATGTGAAATTCCCCGTAACAAATTATTGAGACTGAATTTAAGTAAACAAAAGGAAATGCCTCACCTCACATCAAAACAAGAACCTTAAAACCACCCCGTTTTTTTTTCATGCTAATCATTATGATTGTACCAATTTCTACAGAAATTTAAAAAACAACCAAAATAACAAAAATACAAAATTTACATATTTTTTTTACGTTCAGATCATTTTTTATTTTTTAATCATATCTTAATTAAAGTCTTATTAGTTAACTCCCTGATTTTTTCTCTGTTTACCCATTTGTTTAAAAATTTTTTAAAAGTTGTAAATAAGACCGGTATACTGCGGGTACCGGTACAGTTCAGTCCTGAGTCCAGTACACAATTCGCTGGTGTAGTGCCACGGTTTGAGTATCCATTGGTTCTTTACTGGCTCAGTCACGCCTTGGCTCTTGCAAACCTGTTCCGAATTAATAATTTGTGCCCTAGGATTTGATGTTGTGATAAGTGTGCTCGAAACCAAAGTTGGCCGTGAGCCAGTTTCCCCCTTGCAACGGTCTTATTCTAACGTGGCTCTACATCATCGTAATTGATAACCGTAGAAATTGTTGTACGAGGTCAGAAGGCATGGATTTGACACAAACACAAAAGAACACGCGTCCCTCTTACTCTTTGTTTGATTCCCCACACAGGTCTGTAGTGTCAAATCAGGATTTTTTTCGCCATGTTAAAGTATAGGGGAATTCATTTTCAAACTGGCAATCTAGAACTAACCGTGGTCTTCGCTTCCTCAAAACAGATACAGCTTTACGTGGCACAGAACTTTTTTACAGATAAGATGTCCATTTATGATTTGGTCAACTTTAAAATGATGGTGGGGCTCCTTGAATTTGTCAAGACCAACGCATTATTTAAACACGATGTTTTTCACTTTTCATCCTTGTTTTTTCAAACCTCCCAAAAAATATCATAATATAATTATAACCATCAGAGGTATGAAAGTAGACTTTTAGCAAAATTTCTTTCTTTTCTAAATTCTGCAATGGTTTTTTAAAAATGAAACAACGTATTTACGAGCCTCCCCCAAAACGAATTGTTTCAGTTTCAACGTTTTCTGACCCACTGAGAGGTCCGCTGCACCCTTGTTTTCATGTTGAAAAAGAAAATAAAATCAGGGGGCCAGCGTGACCTGCTGGGGTCCCCCCCCCCTTTGGGCATAGCAACCATGCAAGTGACGTAGTTTGTTATGAATCAGCTCTTTTTTAAAATATTATTATTTCCGACACGCTCATAACAGCAAAATTGATAGTAATTTTAAATGTGAGCTACGGTTGAGTCGGAATCTATAAAAACAATTCGATATCCAATAGTGCAATGGGCGTAAGGTTCATCACTCTCAGTAACGGCGGTGCGGAAATTGTGTACGGTCGTGAATATTTACAGTGTCTAAGCGGGTATGGAAACATCGTTCATTTCCCGATTTGTTCGCTGTTTCGCTGGTGGTGTGTGGCTGCCGTCAGGGTAAAAATCTTGGGTTGGACTGTTTTTTCCCATGGCATCCGAACACAGCTTTAAATTCTAAAAATCAAACAATAGATATATATTAAGAAAGTGATGAATTTCGTGTATTGACAGGGTAGACTGGTACGTTTTCCCCATGTTTAACTGGCATTTGGACAGCAATTTAAACTCAATTTTGGCAACTATAAGCGGTACCGGACTATAAACAATCTCGTGCTGGGCTGGTTTGATGTACTCTACGTTATGTGATTCGAAACTAAAAGAATTGTTGAGAATTTTAAAAATCATTGGGTATTTTAGCCTGTATTTTGGCCGTCTATTAGTGATTGGCCTTTGTGAGTTTTAAATGTGAAAGAAACAATTCATGCTTCAAAGTCGTGCAACTGTTGTTCCAATAGGTTACTGGTTGTATGATGGAACTTAGTGTGTTTAACCATTCACCATGACATATACTCCTTGCAAAAAAAATCGCCCAACAGTAAAACACAGCTCTTTTAATCTGTCCTTCATTTTTTCAGGGCAAAATAAGAATTAACACAATGTCTTTACAACCATTTTGGAACAATTGAGACTGAAACAATTGCAATGAATGGACAATAATTGTGTAGTATAATTGTGAAATATCGATGTAGTGATAAAGTTGCATAGCTTTATACAGAGTGAAATAGGTGATTTTTTTTCTGACATGAGTTAACACCAAGTGAACTCGATAAAAAAAAAACTATGTCAAATATTTATGATTTAATGATTAAGTATGATTAAATAGTAATATTGCCTATTATTGGTCTTTATGTCTATAACACTAATTTTTCTATTACTACCCTCTTAGGCAATGCCAAGTTGTTTCTTTCTTGCTTGTATATTAAGGGTCCGAACCGTTACGGTAGTTCTCAGTCCATCAATAGTTTTTATCCCTCTTCCGAAAAAATACAACGATATTTCGTTTGAAGAACTTTCCTTTATTGAACGATGAAATTTTTTTAACAAGGTACTAAGTGCAAAGGCCTAGCTGCAATGAATAATCTCCCAGCCAGTTCACGATTACAGGTAAAACCGAAACATTCTGCAAAACGTATGTGAGTATGCTACTTGATCAACAGTGTTTGATCTAGATTTTTTGATCTCCTATTACCGTACAATGTCTTTTTTTTTTTTTTTTTTTTGGTCTTTTGCAAAGAAGACTATAATGTTGATTTTTAATCATTACCTTTCCTAAGCAGATACCAAAGTAAACAATTGGTGAACGAGTCCAGGCAATATCCCCAGAATGCGTTTATATTAACGTTTACAGAAGGCCATAAAATATTTTAAGGTTGAGTCCTAAAATCTTTGGTCAATGGTTCTGAAGTTATGAAGTCAAAAGCTTGCACACTGCAACCAGAAGTCATAAGGTTACCTGACTTTATCATCATATTCAAGCTTTGTGACCCTAATCCATAACCTAGCATTATAATTGTACGCAATAGATCAATCTTAATTCCTTGTCATTCTAAATAATAAAACTAAAAAATTAGGTTTAACTTTAATTGGAAATGTTTTAAAATTGTGGCTTTGGCTAGGGCCTATACCCTTGACTCACATATCGTAGCCTTCATGAAATGCCCGAAATTGGCAGACCCCCGTTATGTTTCACAGGACCTAAACCATTGGCTTACGCTTCTGTATGTCTAGGTCTGTGGCATTATTCTGGAATATCTTTCCCAGATTCAACAACGTGTCCTTTATGGAGAAACACTCCACACATTGTGTTTGATGTCTTTACTACTTGCTGTACCGAGCTCCTAGCTTCACACATTGCCATTTGTCACGGCAGTTCGTTTGCCCGTAAAGATTTACAGATGAAATATTAAAACTGGTACACCGAAAAGATCGTGACTACAATGAAAATTGTAATCCCAATTACACCAGACTATTTGCCCCATAATTTGGTTGGTTAATATTTTGCACTTCGATTTTGGTTGTTTGTTGCCTGATGGTCTCAGCACGTGGTTCGAAATATCTGTATACATTTCCAATTGATTGGAACGTGTGGCAGTTACCACATTTGTCGTCAGAATTGGCAGGTAAGAGGTTGCGAATTTTCAACTTCTCAGTGGGTTCGACATCTGTCGGTAGTTTACCTTTGATATGAAATAAAAAATCATATCAGGCATATTTTATCAAGGTGATTCTCGAACATCTCTGGCCTGATTTCTCGCGACTCCCTGGATTGACCTTGACCATAACACAAGACCATATGGATCAAAAGAATGGGGCATAGCAGTAAAGTTTAGCGAAGTGGGTAAGCACATGATTTATAGCACACTTTCCCCGTGCTAGTATACATGTTTCATAGGAAACCTATTTTTAATCATTCCCAAATTATGCCATTTACTATTTCCCTTATGAAAAGATTTGGTCATTTCTCCTTGAAATTTCATTACCTAGCCTAGTATACAAGACTTCAATAATCCCTCGGTGATAGTCTGGCACTAGAACTGTTCATGCAATACACACGAGGAGGATAACTAAGTTTTCAAGACACCTTCTCATTCAGAGAATCAGTTAATGGGCACAGTGGAGGATCCAACAAAAGAAGACTGGCTGACACTCACCACGATCTCTAACCAACCATTGCATGTTGTTGTTCACAGGAGACGAATCCGAAGATTCACATTGATAGTCTTCAGGACACTCGGCACCGCACTTCTGGAATTTTACTGCTTACCCGTTTCTTTTAACAGTTAATACAGTTGCCGGGCAAATTCAGCCATATTACAAAAGTAAGATCTGCGATAAATAAGATCTTCTTTCATTTGTAACTGAAATAGGAAAAGATCGGTGGGTTTTTCTTGAACAGTGATGAACAGTAAAATAAATTTAAGTTGTAATAGTGCCAGGATCTACAAAGTACCTCTTACCTGGACTACAAGAATCTCTCACAATCTCTGTCCAATAGTTGATGAACAGTGCTTTGTCCTTGTAACTGGTGATTAGCACATATCTACATGCAAAACAACGGCTCCACGAATAGTTGAACTGGAATATGTTCCTCTTGCGCATTGATAGCAGACAGTGTCATTGTAATGAGAACAGAGTCTTGCAACGCCGTATCCAGGAGGACATGCACTAACTTGACGCATTTCATGTTGCCTAATGGATCTGTGTATTCGTATTGGTCTTCCGCGCACGAATTCGATTAAAGGAAAATTGCTGAGAAGGATAGTCGAAAGATTTGTAATTAAAAATTATTTTGAAGTGGGTGGAGGTTACTTTAAGCGCGTCTATCACATCTCAAAAGCAGGGTCTGCCTACAGCCTACGTTACGTTTACTCTATCATATCTGTTCTATTAGTGCCCAGCAACTTGGATGGAATCGATACTAGGGATGGACCCTATCGTAAGGCTAAGAACCTCAATGTGCATTAATCGTTTTCCAAACCTGTGGAAATTTATATATACATTGCTGTTCACCCTTCGTTTTTGGCGCCTCCTAAAGTATCATAAAATCGACAAAATCATCGAAAATCCGATTTTTTGCATGTAGGTAACCAAGTAACTGGTACACGAACAACATACCTTGCAAATGATAAAACCAGAAGCAGCCTAATAAGCACAACACAATCAGACTATTTTGGGTCATTACTGTCCGTTTCGGACACTTACGTCAACACGTATTAATTGAGAGTCGCATCTTGAACATGCCGTTTTTCTTCCTTTTCTGGCAACTGTTCAGTGAAAAAAGTAACTTATGAGAAATATAAAGCGTATCCTTCAATTTTAATCTATGCCTGCACTGTCAAAACTCCTCAAAAAAGTTTTGGAATTTTTTTCAGACATGTATTCTCATTTAATTTGAAATCTATTACACTCTATTGCATATCAGTGAAAAGCTCGTTAGTAGTTCCCCTGTAAATGACACCAAAATGGTAGATTGGTTACGTCAGTGTTGATGGACATCCTTTGAATACTGGTATGTCTGAAAGAAAAAGGCCAAATTTCAGACCTCTACTCAATTTAGGGTTGCTTAAATTAAGAAGATTAGGTTAAACGGAATGTGCCCATTTTGATTTTGCTGAGGGTAGGCTACTGAAGTTTTTATACCCTTTCATTCTAAGTTACTCATTGACGATCCTAGCATGATATGGACTGGCATTAGTATCGTCTCGGAGTACTGCATCTCGTTCCCAGCTTTAGGATGTAAGAGATGGCAACGGCCTTAGAGTATTGTCCGGCTAAATGACAGCATTGTTGCTGTCAATAACAAGTCTGTCTCTTGTCCAGTTATCAGGGCTACCTCCACCAAAAGCTTTGCTCTTGCCATGCAACAGACAGGGAAACTTCACCACGTCTGCTTCAAACTTACTTCTACATCCAACTTGCCGAAGACAAAATCTGCATTCATCTGAAAACATGAATTGCCTGTGCACCATGTTTAAATTCCACTCCGGTGTTGCCGACATCACCTTACCGGCCTGATGGTGAAGGGCTGTCATTGCTGGATTCTTAGCATGTTACCATGCATGTTGGATGTGTGTCATACTGCCCCACAACCGTCTGTAAATTTCTGGCAAGCACTCTCCAATTCTGAGATCCGAGAGTTCATGAACCTTTCTTTCTCGGGGTGGTTGTGGCCCAGGGACAACTGCTTTCTGGTCTCATTCCCATTAGCAGTTTGCCCATAATTTTGTTTTCCATTTTGATACAGCACTAGAGTTTGACCCCAAATTGGTTAAAACTTGATTCTGGGATATGCCAGCTTCAATTTGGGGGTCCCACGGCACGAACCTTCTGGATATCTTATACTCGTGGCATGATGATATCACTGAATGACCCTCTTTTTGACATTTTCCTATTCAAAGACCCGGTTCAAAGCAAACCTAATCCCTTTAAGCTTGTAACTCTTCACCTGGGGTTTGAAAATTTTGGCACTTTCTTTTTCAAACCTACCATTATTCGAATGAGTGTCACGCAACCAGGAAAGAATCAATTCTTATGATTTTTGTGTCATTGTCCAGAGGATCCCTGATCTTTTCACTGATATCAATGGAGTGTAGAAAATTTTTTCATTAAATGAGAAATACATGTCTGAAAAAATTTTCCACTTTTTTTGAGGAGTTTAGTTAAACCTACTTTCGGGTGAATCACTGATAGTGTCTTTAATGGGAGTTGGAATGGTAGCAAGCAAGATGACCTCTAGGATAAGAGACTAAAATGTGGTGTCTATTGTTTTGAATGTATTCTTTTGTGTTGGTTTATTCAGCTTGATTAGAATAACTATTGTAGCTACATCATGATTCATTCGCTGTAGCTCATAGTCTAGCTTTCATTCGTATTTTCCATGTCGGCTGCTGCCAAGATTGGAATAATCATGTGATTGGAATCCTACAGTATAATATGCGCGATTTCCAGGATGCAAAGGTAACATGTGATTTCTGAGCTAAATAGGTAAGCATCACTTTAAATGTCATGGATATGCTGCAAATCACTTGGCACAACGCGTAAAGGTTCAAACAACTAACTATCTCTGTCTGACACCTGGCCAAAAGTGTTTAAAAAAGGAAAGAAGGGTCTAAAGTTAAAATTGCAAAAGATTAATATTTACCAAATTTATAATTAAAAATTGGTTTTAAAAATGCATCTCAACAAGATATCACAGATTCAAAGTCGTCCGTACTCGGTGGGATTTCTCATTGTGAGGGTGATATAATAGAGTAGAGAGATCATCTTCTTCTTATCGTGTCCAACACTGTGGTTCTAAATATGATCCAGCCAGAAAGACGGTACATAGCACGTCTGGCTGCTTCACTGAATTCCGCAAGGTCCTATGTTTGTGCATTGTTTCTCCACCAGTGGGCAAACCAAGAGTGTTCCATTGTCTGTGTGCTGTTCACAACCCACAGTAGTATCCTATCTGCTTCCAGATAGCCATTCGCAAAGAAACCTTAGATCGCCATTCTTGTTCTCAGTCTGTTGAGCCATCGCCATTCCTGCAGCCCATGAGGATTCCAGCCCTCCAGGTGGGAGATGCTCACCGGTTTCAATACCGATAGATGTTTACTTTGGTAATGGCAAAGTCTTTCTTTTCCACAAGAGGCGACTCTCTTGCCCTCCTTAGAGACTGTTTCAGAGGTTGGACTTTTGCTTAAGAAACCTCCTCGCTGGATTTTAAGGTCGCTTTGGCATCAGGTATCTAACCAGACATAGGGTGCTTCACATTGGATACTTTGGCAGCTACGCTCTTGCATGCTCGCTACGTACGACGGAATTGTCTGGTGGAGCAATTCCCTTCCTGCTAGGCTTACGTTTTCCGTTGGTGTTGGACGGAGGCATCTGGTGATAACCGGCAGGAGGCATTTTAAAAACGCTGGATCAAGCTTCTTGGCATGGGTTGATCTTTCCCATACAAAGCAGGCATACTCTGCACATGAGTACCACAGGGCAAGTGCCGTCGGATCTTATGGTATGTGTGGCGAGCACCACCCATCTTGTGCCGTGTCCAGTGGAGATTTTTTCAGATGTTATTAGTCGGACCGCCAGTGTTGACCTCCGGTGCAAAATTATCAGGTTGTGTGCGGGCGCCCTTCAAAATTTCAAATTTGGCTCGATCCAAGTCTACGCACGAGACGGTAGAAAAAGAGCCAAATAACTAAAAAACGGGGAGTCTAGGCCCATGTAAGGACTTACCTACCTAAGATAATATATTTGTCGTACATATGTCAGTCAGGCACAAAGTTCCAAGTCGCCGTCATGAAGGAATATCGATTTTCATATCGACGGAGTATTGCATAGTAACCACTCAATCTGGACCAATTTTACCCATTAAAATCATTATAAACTCACCTCAGTAGGCCATGCCATATAATTTCTGCAATATGACACAAGCGTGGTGTCATTCTTTAGTGATCCTGAAGTTTCAGTGGTCCTTACGTTGGTAAAAAGTGCGGGGCACATCTTTTATGGCCCTAAAAATCGCGGAAAAGTCAGATGACAAGTTGTCCCATCACTCCTGTGACGTTGCGAAACGATCTTCGTAACCTGGCGTGACCTCGTGGCCATCTTTCGTGTCGGGAATGATAGGCGTTCCTCACTATGCATTAAAAATATAATCTACTGTTTTGAAAGTCCCATCTATAATAGTATATAATAGGCACCATTGTTTAAAATAATCATTTAATATTAATTTTAATTAATATCCTCATTTCTTAACGAGTCGGGCTTTGACAAATGATAAGGATCCCTTTTCAAATGACGTCATGGATTTCCCTATGGGATTCCCCTTCCGTCGATCGGCTACTGAACTGTTCGTAAACCAAACTTTCTCTGGCCTAAAAAGCTCCAAACTATTTTCAAAACTAAAACTCAGACATATCATGTGCTAATATTTTACCAAATAATGTTGTTAAACGGTCCAAATCATAGCTAATCGTGAACTAATTAGGGAGAATAGATCCCCAGTTTGTGCAATCCTAGCCTGACTCAGTGACTGTATCTCGCTTGATTCTTTGGTGTATTATAGCCTAAATACTAAATTTTCGATGGG
>JAMKCH010061563.1:0-15581 GCA_023653785.1 Ophioderma brevispina
TAATTTCAGGTGTATTTTTGAAGGAGTTATTTCCCATAGGCCCCCAGTCGATATTAAAGCAAAATCTTTGAAGATAGAAATAATGTATACACATGTGGAACATATTGCACACCACTGGCAAAGAAACTCCATTTTAAGGCATGCAGATTTTTGCATGTGATCGATAATTTTTTCCGATAAAAACTAAGCTAGGCAATCCCTAAGAAAATGCTTGTCTATAGCATTTGTATGTGGTTTCAGAAATGAATTCACCTTGATTTGTGCCGAAATGTTGGACATACATCATAAGTTTGAAGTCTTATTAATTTGATTCATGTAGTTCTAAAGAACGGGGTCATGTATTTTTGTTAAATACCCAGAGAGTGAGTGTCTTTTAACAATGGGCGGCACGCATAGAGGGGCCAGGGTCTGAAGTTGCAGGCCATCCTGGGGTGGGGGGGGGGGGCGCTGATATAAGGAGGACACCACCATTTACATAATTCTGTTTGGCAAAATGTTGACTTAATTGTCAGCATAATTGGTAGAAAGGTGCAAACAAGAGATTTTTAGGCATGCAAATATTGTGTCATAATACTTAATAGTCATTTTCATATAGATTAGACCTTTTATTGGCACAGAAAATGTTTAAAAGCGAGAAAAAGGGTGATTTTGATTTGCTTATATTTCAATATAAATCATTGGCTGAATTTCCTATGCTCCTATAAGAAATGGAGAAATTCACAATTTTGTACCCAAGAAAACATTTTTAGCTAATCTTTCAGAGGGGATATTTTTGTGGAAAGCTTTACATCAGGGCAAAATTCAGTACTTTCAATTTTAGAAATTCTCTAGTAGCACCTTTAATTTGTTAAAATTAGATGTAGGTGGCATATTTTAATGAAATAAAATATTGGCTTGCGGATTGTAGTCAGAAGATATTACTTTTAATTGCTAATTTGCGTAGAACCAATAGCAAATAATAACTGAACAAATTTGTAAATGTAATCCCCACCCTCTCCTCAGATTTTTGAGTCCGACGTTAAAAAAAATCGTGTTGCCGGCAAAACTGTCCTTTTGCCAACACAATTCAAAGGTTCTAGCTACTGCACTCACCAGTATATCTACATTTACCCAGGGGAAAACACAGCAAGCCAGAAATTTTTTGATGAAAATTGTGTCGGCAAATGACAGTTTTGTCGCCAACACTCCCTCTTGAAAATGGTCTGGGAATGCCTGCATGTAGGTCATTAGTAGGAAATACATGAAGTTGCAGGGGGTAGGGCCAGAAAACCTAACAGCATACAGACAACATCAACTCAGGCATAACCAGTGATAGTCTTTATGCAAAGAAGTAACGGTAGGAGGAGGTCTTATGCATATCGATCAGTGGAGCGGTCACACAGCCTGACCAAAGGCCAGGCCTGGTCACGAATATCGTATTTAAATCTAAATGAACGTTATTGGAAATTGCACGTTTTGCAGAGGGTTAATCCACAACTCAACGGAGTTTGGACGTCAATATTTTTCCTGAAATTATCATGATATTACTAGATCTTTTGAACGAAGGTTTAAGAGGTGCTTTTGTAATGTCACTGAGACAGAGACTGCCATAGTTAAATGAAGCAGGATTTCCCCCCCCCCCAAAAATTATCGTTTGGAAGCCCCCAATGCACAAATCGAGCAGATTTGCCAAGGAGGATTAAAATAGGAGATGACATTGTGGACGACCAAGTGGTCCCTGGACCTGGTTTACAGGGGGCGCTATAACGACTCGGGTTAGCTTTTAAGGGTTGGACACAGCACTAAAAAGCCAGGCAAAACTCGCGGATAACAATACATAGGCGATGATTGTAGCTATTTGGACTTAAAACGTAAAATGGTGTTATGACAGCTGTGAATTTCCGAATTGCTATAATATAGAATATACGGTAAATTAAGTTATAAATAAACTAAAGAAATAAAGGAGCTACAAGTTGATACAAACTACCAACTTGACCTGAAATATGGAAATAGGCGCAGTTTTTTTGGGGGATAAACAAAATAAAACATGTAACATTCAGTGTTCGAACCCCTTAAAATGGGATGGACCTTGGTGCAATCGAGGGCGCTATATATAGCCGAGTCTTACAATGCGAAGTTTGTTACTATTCATGGTAAAAAACGGTGAAACAAGTAACTCTATACCGTGAGGTTAATAAATACAGGAGGGACCAAAAATTTCGTTGGTATGCACAACTTTCGTTTTGCCATTGCCATATTGAGGGGTAAAGGAGCAAAGACGACAGGCGCTTAGTTGTCAAACCCCTGATCTTTGCCACCCCCCTGGAAGTTTGTGCATCAGTGTGTATGTTATTGTCCAGGTCGCAAAAGCCTTGAGAACGTCCAAATCAATACTTACCCTTTGTAGTGTGTCAAGTTCTTGAACCAAGTACTCCTCTCCAGCTACCATATGGTTAATAGGTATGGTAATACGGTGATGGGATGGCATTAATAAAATCCTCTTCTATGTGTGTTCCTGATGGGGATCCTACAAAGGAAATGGTGGAAAAATCATAGTTTATTAGCATGGGACTCTGTTGTATCAGCTTTTTTGTATGTAAAATTTAACAAATTTCCATCAACTACACCCAGTATCTATCAATTCTCTACCAAGTACTGCTATGACAGTTAATGGGTAATGTGACTGCTCTATACATTTTGTACGAGTTGCTACAGATGTGTGGACATCTAGAAGATGGCTGATTTCAAATCACTTATACAGAATTTTATTGTTGAAATGTTCTCCCACCAGGGGTATTCCATTACTTTAGCTTAAGATAATTGTTTTTGTAAATGTACAGAGTTATGATTACCACGCCCCAAGGAGAACAATTTTTGTTATGGGGCCTCCGTGGTGCAAAAGAAAGTTGAAAGAAATGAATATTGGTGGTTGGTTGGTTGGAAAATATCACATATCGTCAGGTTCGCACCAACAAACGTGCATAATGTTAGAATAAGTTTTATCCAGACCCATCTCCAAAACAGTAATTAAAATTGATACATGCCAGAAATAAATTAGTCCAGATGTCACATACCCGATGTTACGTGTGTGCTTTTTATTGAAATATTGCAAAGAACTAGATTGACACAGTCTTCAGCTTCGCGCTTGCTATATTCAAAGAATTATAAGCTGTGGGCCGCTCATGACCTTGGACATTGCACTGACCTTTGACCTAATTCAGGCCTCTAACAGTGACTCAGCAAATTGGTGACACTTCAGGGCACAGCCATTGGACGGAGTGCATAAAACTTATGTGCAATATTGCTAATCTGTGCTCTAGCCATAATCTCATATGCATAGCATAGTCAGTATGCGTAGATCTGGTTGCTGTGTGCCCATTGCATCGTGGTCGTGGTTATTCCCTTAAGCCTGTCAGAAGCAATTGGTAATATTCCCACAGACCGGAAGCTCCAAAGGTGTGTGATGAATGAACGTGAAAATATGATTACGGGAATCGGCACACAGCCACAGTCAATTCCATTGATTGTTGACCTTGACCTCATCAACATTATGAGAGATCCCATGGTGCCAAGTTGGGTTCCAATTGAAACTTCAACTTTTCAATTGAGGTGAAACTATAAAAAAATATCCAATTTATTGGCACACACACATCCAACACAAACAACAGATTGCTAAGTGGTCCTGCCAGCTAAGCTGGCGCACAAAAAAGGAAAAGGTGGTACAATCTAAAAAAAAAAACCCACACATATAAAATGACAGAGTTGACCGAAACAAGTTTCTTTATAATTTACTTTTTTAGCATTATGTCAATTTTTCTAAGATGAGTGCTTTTATTTTGTAATGAGTTATTTACTTACCTGCTGTTGTTGTTATGGCTGTATTCCAGTGTTTTGCAAATCTAGTTGTTATCTGTAGAAAGTCAACAGAACAACAATGACTGGGGTCAACAGGGAAGTCTTCTTTGCTGGCCGATTACGATAGTATTACACAGTCACATAATGAATAACTATTAGGTCTCTCTCAATCTCAATCACTGCTGTAAACAAGATGTATCATATTCCCAAAACACACCTTTGCTTTTAAGTTAGTCAGTACACATTATATGCTTTGACTCTTGAGTCAAGCAAATAAAAACATTGAAATTTAACTACTTAATTTTCCACGTGGATGACATGGATGAATATTATTAATATTTCCATGGAAATATCCAGTGCACTCAATGTTTGAAAAAAAAATGTGCGCTTGGCCGGATTCTAAACCGGCGACCTCTGTATTACTAGAACTGCGCTCTTCCAACTGACGCCTATCAAGCCTGGGTGGTAGAGGAGCGATAGGTATCTTCTAGGTGTTAGGTCGAAAGGTGTCCATCACATTTCTAGTGGATTGTATCAGAACAAGTTATCCGCTAGGAAAGAACGATGGACACCTCTTCGGCCTTCACTTAACACCTAAAGAGAATCTAGCGCTCCTCTACCATCAGGCTTGTAGCTCAGTTGGCAAGAGGCTGTTCTAGTAAAAATACGGAGGGCGCCGGTTCGAATCCGGCCAAGGCACATGGGGTTTTTTCAACACTAAAATGCGCTGGCTATCTCCAGGGAATGATTATTAAAAAATATTCATTTATAAAAACATTGCAATATAATGGACCCCCTAACGAAGGAAGCGAGCATGAGGTTGACCAGTGCATGACCTTAACATTTGTTATTAAGCAAATGACCCATCTTATGATGATTTACAAAAAATTTCTAGTCATGTTCATTTGTGTTTTCGAAGCATTAAGAATTTGGTGTGATACAGATGCTTCAAGTACAAAGAGCTTTAGAGCCATAAATGGCGGCACCGTATAATTTGATAGGTTTCCCGGGCATTTAGGAAATTAGACTGCTATGACAATTTAAAACAGTAATAAAATAACATATCAATTAAAAAAAAAAAAAAAAAAAAAAAAAAAAACAGGAAAATTTACGGCTAGGAATTGCATTTTCATGGATGCGCAAAATTCTGCAGGTGCTTTAATGTGTCACAAAGATGAGGATTAAAAACGGTAACTCCTAGCTCTAATGGAAAACGTGGCAAGGATTTAGGTGACATTTTCTGCAAATGAAAAACACAGTTGTGGTACTGATTTTTAGGAGCGTCTAGCCAGTTAGCAACAGTGGAATGGGGTAGGGAATAATATCGGGAATCGACGTTATCAGGACTCGCTGCTAATCTCTAGTTTCAATGAACTATCGCACAACCACAGATAAAAGCTGGTCAACAAAATGATAGCCACAGAAAGAAAACTTACTTTTCTAAGATCTATGAGGTTGAGCAATGTGTTGTCTTGGAGGGCAGTATCCATGCAAGCTGGCAAGGAAGGTTGAAGGCTGGATAACGTCTGTGTTAACATCTCACTGACGACACGTACAGACTCGGGGAACACCTGTTCACACCACTGCACCTGTTGAATAAGGTCCATACAGATGTAAGTTAGTTTCCTTCTAAGAGGTTAGCAGTGAGTATTAAACTATCTGTGATAACTAATTATTAAGTTGCAGTTGGCTTGCGGTAAATATATTCAAAATTCACCAATTTTATGTTGGGTGGCAATTTAAATTAAAAGGAGATGATGATATTGTTAAGATGTAAATTTCACCTAATGCAAGTTAATTGGACAGAATTACATGTTAGCTTGGTCCTTCCGATCCTTTCCCATGGGACAAAATTTCATGACAAATTTCATACCTTACCACAAAATGGTCAAGTCTTCCTCCAGACCAACTTCAGCAAGACAACAAGGCGAACTCGTATACGCGATGCGTAAAATATGTCCCGCCGAATGTCGCGATCACTAACATGCGATAACTGCCACTACAACACCCCACCCATCCCAAAAACCCAGCAAAACAACCCCATTATCCCAAACACCCTGCAAAAACCACCCATCCCCAACACTCCCCACCCTCCCCAACACCCTACCCCTCACCAACACTCTGCAACACCCACCCACCCCTTCACCACCACCCCGCAATACCTAAACCCCTCCACAACACCACACCCCCTCCATATGGCATAGTAGTTCTGATGTAGGAAGAAATTTTGCGATGTACCGTTGTCGATAACAGCAATTACGCATATTTAATTAGCTCAGCCTCATTTGCATATTAAGCCGATATATCATATAACTTTCAAATTGCAATAAAGATATGCCCCAGGATACGCTTTCATGCAGCGCAGGAAATTTGAGTATCCAATGTACAGTTCAAAAAATATAGTAATTACGCTGATTTTTGCTATTAATTAGCTCATTTGCATAATCAGTGGCCCGAAATACGCCCCAACTGTAATCAGGTCGAAAACCTTTCAGCCCGCCACCTTCACCAAGTACATCATTATATGCCTACGGAACTCCAGAAAAACTTGTAACAGGCCTTGCAGCAACTTTTCATTAAAATTATGCAAATTAGATACTAATAGCATAGTTTACGCCCAAAATCTAATCGGTCAAGAACTCACCCACCCACTTCTTTCCACCAAGTTACATCATGTCGCCCTTACGGAAACTCCAGATAAATATATAGCAACATGGGTTAACATTTTTATCACGGACGAACGGACGGACGACGGACGACAACGGACGACGCTGGCCAATTTATAGTCCCCGTTCGGAACTCGTTCGGCGGGGACAATTTTAAGGGTTTTGTAAACAACAAAAAAAAAAATACTAATTACAAGCTTACTGACAAACAGTCGCCGACATCGTTCATCATTCTGGTGCACATAAAATAGTTAATCCGAGGTAGCTTCTCAAAACATTTGTTCAAAAGCCTCACAGATAGTCATCTCTTTGACACTCCTGCATTAAGGTACTCAGTGTGGTGTATTCCCATAGTGACAATGGGTACTCTTAAAGTGGACTATGAAAGTTAGGTTACTCAGAATACCCCACACAGGTACACAATAAAGGTGTGTGTCATGCATACATTTGAGGTGTACTATGAAGTCCCTTTATCCACCTAGATGGTGTTTATCCCTTACCGGGACCCGGCAAGGGCAATTTCCTGGGCCTCGCACACCCAAGGACTTCGCATACAGATTGGACAATTAACTGACCTCCATCGGCAAAACATGTGTGGGCAGACCAGTGATATAGGGTTGCAGTTTCATTGAAAAACAGCCTAGAGGCGAGACATGTCTATACAAATCTAGAGCAGGCACTGGCCAGAATTGCTATGCTTTGCTAGCTTTCAGCAATGGTTAACCTTCACTGCACTAAAAAAATGGAACCGCTGAAGTGACTCTGGGGTAGAAGTAGCAAAGTCCGGGCTAAGGGTTAAAAGTACAAAGAAAGTACCGCCGGTGGACCCTGATGATGTATGAACTCTTAGGTGTATCCACTCACCAAAGTACCTACCATGCATTATGGCCCACCAAGTGCAAGTACATATTTTGTACTATATCAATATGCACCCATTGACACTACATTAGCTAACAATCTGCATGTGGGAAGTCCAATCCCCCCTTCTCCTACATGGTTGATAAGTTGAGGATTATTCCCTTTATACCTTGATTGCCATGTAGCTACCAGGGTATCATAAAAGTTAGCGAGGCCACCAGATAATGGGTGCTGCATTCTGCTCGGAGCATTTGCCACTGCTGTAACAAGGATGTCTGAAATGGCATGAGATTAACACACTAATAATGTACAAAAGTTCCATCATGCTAGTGCATGGTGAAATAAGCTTTATGGCAGTCTATAATTACATCAACCAACAAAATAAAATTGAAAAATCTTACATCCAAATAACTTGATTTATGTTTCACATCAAAGTAATATTTGTTCATTCATGAACAAATTCTGAATTTTTACCAAATAACAGGTTTGTTAATAGACACAAGAGAAGTAGAGAAGAAATGTTGTGGATGCAGATTCCCAAACAATGACACTTTCAAAACCACTCTGTACACCTCCTTCTTCTTGTTTGAAACAAATAAAGTTTGCAAATTTTGAAAGTTGATAGCAACTCTTTGAGTTTTGAAAACTTTTGTGTTCTTTTAGAATCCAGTTTAGTGAAGTCATTTCAACCTTCCCGATGTACAATTGAAAAGGATTCACAGCGTACATTCACAAACCACTAAAAAAAAAAAATTGTATGTCTGCAAAGGTGAAACAATTGAACAGCGCATCAAGGATGCTGTGGGTTACTCCAGAGGGTGGAGTTGAGTTGGGCAATGAGGTGAAACAAAACCAATTAAGGGACAATTCCCATATCCTAACGTCCCTTAACTGCATTTTTTACCTTTTCCAAAAAAATCACGGAGCGGGACCCGTTTTTTTTTTTTTTGGAAATTGCCCCCTAGATCGAACAGAAAAAATAACGAGCTACCACCTTTTTTCGGTGATCGTCAGGTATGTAGTCTTTTCGAAGGATTTGTTTGGGATATACAGGGTGTCTCAGAAAGAATTACACCCTAAACTATAGGCGACATAACTTCAAAGAGTAAGTATCACATTTGAGAAAGTTAAAATGATCTTAAACCACAATTACTTTTTAACATTTTTATGTGAAAACATCACTCGATTTGGTTCAGTAGTTTTGAAGAAATAAGCGATTATGTAACCCATGTCAATGGACATTCCTTCCAAGTTTGCTCACAATAATGCAGATTTGATGTAAACTACCGATGATTACTCGTGTTAATTGTTCAAGCTGTCTTCTTTCATTCCCAAAGAACCGGCCTTGTTTAATATTTTGTGAGATCAATGCCATTTGGTTCATTTTTATTATAGTAAAAACAATTACTGTGACAAGTGTAACAAAAAAATCAAACAAGAAAAACAAAACATGGTAAATAAACCAAGAATGATCATCTTTATTAGAAAACAACACCAATAAATCTCAATGGACGTCAAGTAGATGGCAGATCTGCAGGGGTTTCATAACCTTGTATTCTTTGTGAACTGAAGAGTTTGATGTGATCGACTGAATTTTTACATTAAAGCAATTATTCGCACATTTTTAAAGGCGCCCCCAATTTCAAAATTTGGAAGATTTTTTACACGGTTGACGGTAACGGGCTATAGTAAAATACATGTGAATGTTAAGCTCGAAATGTCTATGTGTCATACAAACGAAGGAATTTTTACTAGAATAATTGTATCGGGGATCCCTGATAGTAATTCAACGCTGCTAGAAACGGCCATTCCAATGTGAAATAGCCCGGGAAATAGCGTCATGTACGTGTTTACGCTCTCCATTAGTTGTTTAATAGTTGGGAATGTCAAGTTAGAGGTTATTTTCTCGACGTGGCACTATTTCACATGGACGGACATAAAACGTACATTTCCAGCTCTGCCGTAAAGTCCCAATCTGGGATCCAAATGCTCATTACAAAATCGCGGTTTTGTGATAAATACGCATTTTTTCGCATTCTCGTTCGCAAGGTATAGTTTCCTAGACAATTACCACGTAACTGTGCACGAAAATATCAAATTTTGAAAAAATTGGGCGCGCCTGGGCCGCTCTTCAAAAATGTGAAAATAATGGTGTAATTTTACTTGCATTTGTTGCATGCTGGATGTCAAATATTAAAGCATTTTATCAAAACAGAAAAGCTACCACATCTGAATCAATCTTAACAACCGAAAAGAGTTGAACATTTGGTGGTGTGAAAACCAGTCTTAGATTTTTATAATGCGCAACTAGGTTGAATATCAAACCTTACTTCGTTTTTTTGGAATATTAATTCAAAGCATAACTTTTCTAGAAACCTGCCCGCCTGATGATATGCAATGTAAATTAAATGAAAAAAGAATTGCCTGGATGGCGAAGCCATGGTATCTTAACATTTTATTAGTCAAAAAGACTGAAGATGTCGTGTGGACATTTCTTCATTTCTTCAAGTGTGTGGTTGAAAAAGAAAAGATGTAAATTTCTTTTGTAATGTCTGTGCAAATTCTGCTGCACCTCGGTGCCAAAATCTCATTTATATATATTTTGTTTTAAAGAAATAAAAGAACAGAAATGAAAAAAAAGTATGTATGATTTCTCGCTGTTCTGTCTGAATCACTTTCTTACAAAACTTGGAAGGATAGTGTCCCAAATGGGACATGTGTTCATTCTTGCTTATTTCTTCAAAACTACGATGACACCGAATCGAGTGAGTTTTCATTAAAATGTTAAAAAAAAAAGTACTTGTGGGTTTAGATTCTTTTTACAATTTATCAAATGTGTGATGCTTATTTGAAGGTTAGTGGTCACCTAAAGTTAGGGTGTATTCTTTCTGAGACACCCTGTAGGCCTTAAGCCAGTGAAATTTGTTCATTGTTAAAGGCCAACAAAAAAATCAAGTTTATTTCCCAGTAGTCCAAAAAAACTAAATGTAAAATCATATTGTTGTATTTTTAATTAAAAATTGAAAAGGGCTTCCCAGAAATTGCTCAAAAATGGCTACAATGGCAAGTCAAGACAGTGGCAAATCATACTGATTGTCCCAATTATTAGTTATTAAAACAAAAAATATTGATTTTGGAGCCTTTTGGATCACTTGGCTATCTTATAAAATTGAAACATTCTATCACATGTTTGGTTTAATGCAAAATTCCTCAGTAAATAAAAGTAAAAACAAAATACAGTAAAATGGATCCAAATTAGATGCATGTGGCCTACTAATGGCAACAAACTTGAATCTCCTGCTGACGCCACTATTACATCAACCCTGTCTCCACACCCATCACCAAATCATTGGATCCTGTATAATCAATTACCCGCTACCCCCACAGTCAAACCATTTCAAACTCCATCACACCATGGATACTGACTTTGTCCTGTCACCAATGATTGCAGTATGCATCAACCAGGGCAGCAACGCTACCAAACGAATATAGGTTAAACACTAATTTTTGCACAATTCTGCGTAAACGGTATGTGGTATATCAAGGGTTAAACAGTAAAATATAGATGCCATTGAGGATTAGGAAGGGAATTGTGTATGGCCCAGGCCAGGGAGACATCATAGTACCGGAAATTATTTACAGTACTCATTAACTGCTGTTTCTCAATTTACAACTTTGAGAAAAGTAAATTTTCTTCCATTTGAAATCTTCCCCAGTTTTTCAATTTCCAAAAAAATTGTAGAAGTAAAACAAACTACATACTATGTTGACATGATATATATGGTCAGAATGGTCAGGGTTAAACCCGATCTATTATAAGCTAAATTGCATTTAACATAGACATTCCCCTTCCTGTCAGGCACCAACTCACCACCAAATCAACCATTTAATAAGGAAAACAGCCACCTGTCAACCAAGTTATTCACGGAGCCTGTCAAACCAAAGTAACTTACAAATTTGTCCGTACAGGAATCTCTGCAACTTTGGGCGTTTTTTTTTCCAATTTTGGCTTTTGGCTTGCTTATACTCGATTCATGATATGAGATTTGGGACCCGTACCATTTTTTGCGGAGGTGAAAAAGCAATGAGGCGCAGGGCTTCTGTTAATCATGTTTTGTGAGGAATGTCAAGCCCTGTGAAATTCACAATTGTGCATTTCCATACAGAATGAAATTGTATTATGGCAGCTGAGTGGGTTTTATATAACGGGAGGGTCCTCCAAAATAATCCGCTGTGGCAAGTGCATTTGAATTTTATCATTTTTCCCTCGCCGACTGAATGAATAGGTCCAAAACTCTTGGGGGACAAACGTATCAACGAGAATCGACTATAAGTATAAACCTTTACCCGGGGGGTGGGGACTGATTGCGGCCCCAAAAAACGGGGTCTCCGAAACTAGGTGGTCAGAAATTAAGAAAATAAGCTGCGATATCCCTCATTACCCAGCTACTTTTTGAGGGGTTTTGCAGAAAATTTGGTGACATGTGGCTTTGTGACATGACAAGTACGGGTCTATGGAAATGCGTACAACAACCACATTTTTTACCATTAACATTTACTTTCCAATTCACACACACAAAGCCATGCACAACATGCAACCACACACACACACACACAAAATGGTACAACATCTACACAATAGTTCATAACCTAATGAAGTGGCATTCAAAGGAAAAAGAAAATTTTTTTAGTTGTCATACAAAGAAACCTTTCTAAATTTAAGAGGTAACATACTCCATGTGTGGACAAAAATCATGTGATTGCACTACCTATCTATACCGAAGGGTAAAATTACTAGGGCATGCGAGATGAAAGAACTGCGAGTGCCAGGGTCCACTCTAGCCAAAACTACGTAAATCAAGGCCTTACACATAAGAAATTGTGCGTGTATATTAATTACTGACCTTGATGTCCAAAAAAGATGGTCTTCCCTGTTTCTGTAGAGAACCTTAATTGATTCTAACAAGGCATGCAAAGAGTCGCCAGACATACACAGGGAACCAAGAGTATTGGACTATGATTTTAGTCTAACAAGAATGTGTTACAAGTGTTTACAAGGTAACCCTTCTGTGAGATTCTTGAGAGTTATTGCCCTGTTTCTTTTCGTGTTTAATGTATTCCAAGGGGGGTGAGTGTTTTGGGCCTATAGACCTTTTGCTCAAATCCTCCATGATAAAACTGTTTTGTTTTCATACTGTGGAGTATTGGGAAATAAAGTTTGATGAACATATTGATCTATCACCCAGCAATCTCTATAGAGCTACTTCGTAAGCCAAAAATGTTTTCTTTGCTGGTTTTCTTTAGTTTGAATCCTCTTGCAAATAAATCTATATCATTTTTCCATCACAGATCTGTACACTTTAGAGGAATTTGTGACGGAAATACAAGTAACTCAAAAGTAACTTTCTGTGAATTATGCATGCAGTAAAGGCACTATCATTGATCCACCCCAAAAAAGTCAAAACCCTGCAGGAGTAGTCTAAAAGTAAAGGCTAGTCTGTAGAATTGCGTAAGTTATGTTCCAAATGCAAAATGCCAAAAAAAGGAAGAAAACAGCACTATTCAAAGATGTGAAATTCCATTCAATTACATGTTAGAAAGTGTCATTACGGACAGTAATAACCAAAATATTCGATTTTGTATTTATAGGTTGCTTTCAGCCTTATAACGTGCAGGGTATTTTAGGATAGCTATACTTGTTGCAGACATGCAAAAATCTGATTTTTGATTATTTTTTATAATTTGCAAATCATGTAGTTGCTTTAAGGAGGTGGTTTTGTGATTTGTTTCACTATTCACGATATGATGGAAAATAACATTTTCAGGTCTGATACTTCAATCAGAGATAGTTCAAATACAAATGTTCAAATCCAAAAACCCAGATAATTAGAAGGGTTATGGGTCCTCAAAGACCCTCAAACTACACACAATGGCTTGATTTTCAAAAATTATTTGTTTAAAATCCTTGAGTTGAATTAGGGGAATTAAATGTAACTTCAGTTGACAATATCACCCACTCAAAAAACAAGCTGGGAATGCCTGCAATAAATATAAAATTAAAAAAAAAAAAAAAACAGCACTTGAAACAACAATAGAAACTCTGGAGGGCACTCAAGATGAAGTACTTAGCTTGGAAGTGCTTGCTTTTCAAGTGGTTTTGTTTGTTTCTTTTTTGTTTGAGTTGCTGTGTAATGTTTATAGCTTGGTTTCTTCGTGAGTAGGTATTTTGGCAATAGGTGTGTTCAGACGGGGCGTAAACTTAAAGTTTACCTCGTAGTTTCAATTTCAAAGTTTTTACTTTAGTAAGTGGCCCGTGCGAACGCACTCGTGGTGTAGTAAAACTTTAGTTACTCGAAGTTATAAAAACCATACGATTTTTATGGTTAGGTCGTGGGGTTAGCGATACCCCCCGTTGATCTCTAGTTTACGGCCCGTGTGGACGGGCTTATCAACAAGCTCGAAAGTTTAGCGTGACCTCGCCACGACATAGGGGTCCCCATTTTATTTATCATAGCGACGGAGTATTACAGGTGTGTTAGTACACTCAGATAAAAAACATTTAATACATTTTAAATATACAACCGTGCACTGACCGTACGATCATGATTCGAAGCATCAAATAGACCTAGATACATTACAGAGACCTGGCCGTTTCATGAGTCTATAGCAAGCTTACAGCGAAGTTCCCATTTGAGGAAGGTTGATAAATATTGTAGACCTACGTGATTCCCCAGTTCCCGTTCATCGGCTTCGCACTATATGTGGTTGCAATTTTTTGTTTTTCTGTGCAAGTGAGATGCACATGGGCCAAATCAAACCGACAGCGATCCCATTGGTTGAATTTACAATCCAAGGTAATAATTGATATTTAGCCATCGATAGAAGCGGCAATAGCAACGAAAGTCGAATAGAAAGCCCGATGTAAGTGGTTGAATCTTGTGAACACTGAGAATGTGGTTATTACTGAATATTTATAGGACACACCCATTACAGGCAGTGATTGCCAGGTCATGAGTCATCAAAAGGTGATTTTGCTTACCTTTTTCCGGCGCGACTTTAAAAAGTAAAGGTAAAGGGACGGACTGGTGGTACACAGGAACGAGTGGCCCTCACTCTTACGAAGCGATTGGGCCAGACTCCCCATATATGTTGCTGCAGTGGGATCGCCACACATCTACAGCGAGTCTGTTACCTTCCCAGCATTGAAAATGGGGCCGGTACCCCTTTCACCTTCGGATATAAGAGGATTAATTGAGGTAAAGTGCTTTTCTCACCGGGGAAACACATGGCCCCAGTGGGGCTCGAACCCACACCTTTGGTGTGCGGGCCGAGCACTGATCCCTGGACCACATATAACTCCGGTGCGATCTGTTACCCCCAATTATGTATTCAAACAGGAGTTTTTTAACTTTTACATACACAAAAATGATAAATATCTAGAAAACCAACGTTGTGCTGTTAAATTGTTCCATGTGGGGTTAGGACACCGCATATGAGATAAAAGGTATATGTATGTATCCTCTAGCTGCCTTTGTTCAAGTTTACGCTATTTCGCGATGCAAACCCTAACAGATTCTACGTTTATAGGGACTTTTATCGCATGACTTTTCGTTATGGATGCAAGTACACCCATTTGGAAACGTCCTCACGTAAGTTCTTTTTACAGTTAAACAACGCCGTGCCTATACCATTCGCCATGACTTCGTGTTTCGCGGGGTATTTTTGGAGCCTGCAGTGGGTCACCGGTAGTAGCACATGTTAACTTGCCGGTTCTTATCACAGTCAGCAATAACACTTGTTGATTAACTTTCAAGTTGTCGATGATCACATCCGTGTGAACGCCAGTCTAAGTTAACATATTAAAATTTTATCATCGATGTTTAGGTTCTCAATCAACAATTACGCTCCACGAACATGATATTATGTTAATTCCCCTTTCACCAAAGGATTTAGAAAGCAAGCCATTTTTTTAAATCATCATTTTAGTTGTAGTGTGAAATGTCCATCCTTTTTAAACTATGGAACTGCCCTTAGCCCGTTAAAAAAAGAGTCCATGTCCATTGCTTTAATCTAACACTGTGAAAAGATGTACAAATATATTCTGTGCATTTCATAACTCATTATCATACCATCAGTATATTTTAACAGCTGTCCCACTCTATCTCTCTCTATTATAGCTGCTTAGGCATTGTCCTTACCTTATGACATTTATAGTAAAGTATT